>VMDO01000719.1:223897-263139 GCA_007922755.1 Pedetes capensis
GAGGCCCTGGGTTCAAACCCCAGTACCGCAAAAAAAAAAAAAAAAAAAAAAAAGAAGGTGTCCCTAAATCAGAGCATTAAAAGACGAGGGGTGGCCCTGGCCATGACTGTCCTCTGGGTGGCAACCTAGGGTGAGAAGACCCATAGCTTAGAGGCACCCTCCAGAGAGGCCCTTGCAGTGCCAGGTGACTCTCCAAGTTCCGAGTGGGGTTTGCGGAGAGGTCCCTAAAGGCGGGTCACTAGGGAGCCGGCCTCTGCCACCTGCCTTGCCCAGGGCACAGGTGAGGAAGAAGACAACCCCCACCCTCTGGTGAACCAGCACAGGTAAACTGGAGACTGCAACATAAGGGGACAGGAAGAGAAGCATTAGGCCAGAAGAGCCAAGGGTGGACACGTGAGGTCTGCTCAGTGCCTGGCCATGAGCACAAGAGGGCACCAGCCACTGGCCAGCACAAGCTGGACCAAAGCAAGGACAGACTGGACACTCAAGGGACAGGGATCCCAGCCCCTGCCGCAGCTGCTCTTGCCACTCAGCAGGTCCCAGGGTCTGGATGGCCCCTTGGCCAGTGGAAGAAGAGGGCAGTTAGGACCCTGAATGGGCTCAGGGTGGATCCTCTGCCACTGTTGCCCAGGAGCCCCAGGCAACTGGAGCCTCCCATCCCTGGTGTTGAACCATCTGTGTAAAGTCAGTCCTTCCTTCTGGGTTCCTCCCTGGGCAGCTTAAATCAGAGCCAAAAGGAGATGGGAGAAAAAGCGTAGCCAAAGTGGGAAACATGGTGCATGTGCGTGCACTTCTGCGCATGTGCAAATGTACCACAGGGCCTGTGCACCTTCGCACACACCCACGTGAGCATGCACATGTTCGATGTGGGCCTGCTGTGTACATCTGAATTGGTATGTGCATGCATGGAGCCATGAACCTCATCTATGGTCTGTGAGCTATAAGTGCACGTGACCCTGCCTGTACCTGCCATGTGGTCTGTGTGCCTGCGTGTATGTGGACTGGGCACTTACATGTGCTTTTTGTATGCATGTGTATGAGCATGCACGAGTGAGTCACGTGTGCACTGTGTGCGTGTGTGAGTTTATGTCCATGTGGGAAAGCCTGTGCTTAGGCTCATGTGTGGGCCGGTGAGCCTCCCTGTGCGCATGTGTGAGCATGGGTGTGCCCTGCATGCAGGTGTGTGCAGCAGACACATGCCTGCTCTAGCAAATGTCTTGGGAAACTTTGCCATGGGGTGGCCGTGGCCCTTAGCCACACTTGGTCATACACGCTCACCCAAGAAAAGTGCACAAACTCCTGGCAGGAGCCCCAGGCTTCCTTCCTGTCACACTTTACTGAGCGTGGGGCCCGAGGGCCAGTGGACAGTAAGCTGCTCAGGCTTGAGCCTGAAGGATCCTGGGGAGGGAGCGTCTACTCCATCTGCATAACACTGACCTCCACACCATCCCTCTGAGACCTGCCAAGGGTGGGCACTCTATGGCCTCCCAACTCCCTTCAATGCAGGGTGGGCCATGGCCCCGTCTCCCTCCCTCCTGCTGTCCTGGGTGAAAGCATGCAGGGTTTCACAGGGGCACTTGTCCACCTTCCTCACCTCGTTGGACCCCAGCCCAGGGCACCCAGGTGCTCACTGACTCAGCAGTGCTGGAGACAGACACTGGGTGCATTATTGAGGCAGGGTAGATGGCATCTGGGAATTTGGGGGGTGGAGGGAAACCTCCCTCCTGGAGCAAAAGGCCCCTCCAGGTCCTGGAGCCAAGATGGCTGAGAGTGGCCCATGGCCTCAGGAGGAGTGGGCTGGGGCTGAGATATGGGAGGTGGACACTCGGCCCCCTGCTTGTGGCCTTCTCCCATTACAGAGAGTGAAGAGGCCTCAGGTTGCAGCTCAAGCTAGGCCAGAGGGGTGATGAGAAGCAGCCACTGAGCCATGTCACAGGCAGCGTCCACACTAGAAGGGATGTTTCTCACCCCCAAAGGGCTTACGACCCCACAAACATGGCCCTTGACACCCCAAGAGAGTGCCGACGTTGGGGGACACTGGCAATGGACCCCAACCAACAGCCTGGCAGAGGGTTCCGGGGCCCTGGTGAGGGTGGGTGGACACAGAGGCTGCGGCAGTGACCACCCACCACCGACTGCACATACAGCTGTCCAAAGGCCCCCAGGTGCCCAGGACCCCGATGCAGGGGCATGTCACAGTTCTTCCTGGTGGGCAAAGTGAGTGTCTTGCCAACCCCCAGGCCCCCAGCCCACCTCTGGTCCCAGCCCAAACAAGGACGAGAGAACTGGGCCCGGGGCCCTTCCTGGCCTTGTGTCCTGTGTGCTCACACTTAGTGTGTTCAGCCCTGACACACACAGCCCAGGGAGGCCCCACCCCGTGATGCCATCATCCAAACACCAAACACCTCTGGGCCAGATGCCAAAGAACCAGAACTGGGGTCCCGCTCTGCCTCTTGTTGCCTGGGCCCCCCGCCCCATCTAAAGCCAGCTTCCCGGTGGGCTAAGGTGCCTTGCATGGGAGACTGAGGTCCCTACTCACCAGGGCCTAGGGTGGCACCCAGGGTGTCTCCAACTCCCAGAACACCAAGACGCTACTGCCGAGGGACCAATCATTAGACAGTGAGTGGCTGAGGCATCACCTCCCATGGGGAGAACCCTCAGCCAAGCATGGCAGACGAGCTGGCCACATGCAGAAATTTCCCGGTTGGTGACAGCATCATCTTGCCCTGCCTGGACCTGCTGGGTCATGGGGAGGGCAGTGGGCAAGGTGGGCCCAGCAGAAGATGAGGATTTATTGGCCAGATGGCCATAGGCTGGAGACCACACATGGCCAGGGTGGTCAGGAGGGAGGGGAGGCCAAAAGGTGCCCACCCCAGACCTGGGCAAGGCTGCTGCTGGGGAGTCCAGGTTAGGGCAGTCAGACCTCCAGGACCCCTTTCAAGAGGCTGTGGCCAGGCTCTCATGAGAAGCTGAGGTCAGGGGGCCTCAGGGTCACTCACTCTGGGCTCCAGTTTGGTCCCTGAGGCCTCATCCGTTCCTCAGTTCCAGAAGGGTCCTGAACTTAGGGGGCAGCTCCCACTGAAAGGCCTACAGAACCCTGGAGGAGTTGGGGAGACGCTGGCCAGCAGCTCTCTGTCTGGGCGCCAGGGGCATCACCCAGCCGCACATGGCAGCAGCCGGGCAAGGCCTCACTGCAGGCGGTGGAAGCTGAAGGACCAACTGTCAGCTGAGGATGGGCCACGCTCGTGGCCCCATACCTGAGCCTTCAGCCTGAGCTGGGAAATCCACCAGGTCTCGGCCTCAACCTGCTCCCAGCCCACATACCACTGCCCTCGTCCACACAGGACGTTCATCTGTCCTCGGCACACTGGGCAAAGCTGGCCTTGCTGCCACAGCATGCTCTGGGGCCACCAGGGCCTGGCCTCAACCTCCACCCCCGGTTCGAAAAAAACTTTAATAAAACGTCCCCATGTGAGCCAGGAGCCCTCCTGCCACCACCCCATGTGAGCCCTGAGTGCCAGACCCCAAGCACCTCCATGAGCCACATCACCCTGTCACTCTACAGAAAGGCCCTAGAGGGCTCCAGCCCCAAACCACAAGGCCAAGTGGGACAGTGTGGGGTCCAGTGGCCCAGTGTGGCTTCACTTCCTGGGCCCAGCCCAGCCCACATCACCAAAAGGGCCCTCGCCAGTTGCGGAGCGCGGCGGGGGCCCACAGGGTGTGCAGAGGTCCGAGTCTGTGTCTGACTCGCCCTCCGCGATGTAGGGCCTGACCTTGGCACAGGGCGCCACGGCTGCATAGCCACTGCCCAGGCCGTCCAGGTTCTCCTTGGACTGGGAGATGCTGAAGCCGCTGAAAGAGCGCTCCAGCTCCTCGTGGTCAACTGAGGGGATGGAGATCGATGTGTCACTGTCCCGCAGGGCGCCCTCAGGGGGCCTGCAGACCGGGGCATCCTCCAGCCTCAGGAACTCTGTGCTGGCCCGATGGCCCCCGCTATAGGCAGACAGCGACCGCTCATGCGTAGGGGGTGGTGGGATGCGCACCAGGGAGCCGTGATCCCCCACAGGGGAGGCACCGTGGCGCTGATGGCCCTGAGGCTGCCAGGAGCTCGAGGGCGGGCACTGGGCAGGGGGCACAGCAGGGGGCGCGGCATAGTTCCTCTGGCCAGTGGAGCTGGTGGAGCGGACAACCTTGATGATGCAGCCATGCCTGTCGCCGTGATCCCGGCTGTCCTCAGGGCTGTGGTAGGGTGGTGCCGGCTCTGGCTCCTTGGCACCAAAGTAGGCCTCAGCCTCTGCTGGGGGAACGCCCATGCGCTGTGTGTAGATGCTCACCAGGAAGTCCAGCTTCTTTTCCATAGACAGGACCTGTGGAAGGGGCCACTGGGCTTCAGGGGGACCCAGGCCACCCCCCAGGAGTGCAGGGCTATCTGGGGTGCACATTGAGGGGAGGAGGAGTGAGCTCATGCTAGCAGGAGGCAGCTGCCATTGCTCCATCCCAGCTCCTGGCAGCTCAGCCTCTGACCTCAGAGGTCAATGGGTGGCCTGAGCTTTAGCCAGAGCCCAGGAGCAAACCCCAAGACAAGAGTCTCATGTGAGAGTCTCTGAGGATCTCCTCCCAGAGCTGCAGGGACAGGTGTTGGGCAAGGACAGAGGGGAGGAAAGCCAGCCAGGCACGACTTCTGGCAGGTTCCAGAGGATGACATCCCCCAAGGGCCCTCAAATGCAAGTCATTCCTTGCAGCACCCCCCACCCAGGGCACTCTGAGAAGCGCAAATCCCAGGTCATCCTGCCATCAGGAGGGAAGGAGTCAAACCAACCACTCCGGGTGTAGTATGAGGCCCTGCAGAACAACCCTGGGTTGTTCCCCGCACTGTGTCTACCCCCAAGCCTACACTGCCCCAGGCTAACACACTGGGCCCAGGAGACAGCAGAGGCCACACCTCCCAAGCCTCTCTCACCTGCTTTTCCACCTTTCCTAACCGGCCCATCATGCTGGGGTCCTCAGGAAGCTCCGCCTCCGCTGGGCCCTTGGTGCGGTCTTTGTCGGTTATCGCTGGACCCCGGCCCACGATCTGGTCCACTCTACCGGGAAGAGACCCGGCCCCCAGCATGAGTTGGGGGGGGCATAGCTAGCCCCTTGTCCAGTCCTCCTGGGCCAGCCCATGGTCCCCAGATCTGGGCTCCAGGAACCGCCCAGAGCTGACCAGGGGGTGCAACAGGTGCCAGGACAGTTGGACACTGGGGCCTCACAATCTCACACTGCCTTCTGACCCCTGGGCCCCGTTTCCTATGCACTCCCTCCTATAGGGTCTGGCACATTATCGAGGAGTAAAGTGAAGCTGCCTCACCTGGGCCGGCCCTGCCCCGCCCCCACGGATCTCTTCACCCATCAGCCTTACCCCACCCTCTTGCCTGTCTCTTTCTTGGCCTGACCTTCTGGTCCCACAACAAACCAAGGCCCAGGGGTCAATGATGGCATTCGGCCCAGGGGTTGGAGCATGGTCACTGCGTCCTGCTCCCGGAGTCATGACCCTCCCCACCCCTGAGCTTTACTCCCACGTAATGTGCCACAGAGGCCTGAGGCCCTGAGGGGTGCAATGGGGACAGAGTTCAGTATTTGAGCAAGGACAACAGAAGCAGGGATGCGGCAAGAGCTGCGCTCCATGCACCAGGACAAGGAAGGAGGGACAAGAGCCACGCACGAGGCCACAACGCACAACCAGAGGGGACAAGCCACTGCCAACGGGGGGGGGGGGTGTGTGCGTGGGCGCGCGTGGGGGTATGAGTGCATGCGAGTGAATGTGTGGACAGGAAGAATTCAGCTCAGCTGATCTCTGAAGAGGCTGTCGGTCTCGACAGCCAACAAGAAGGGAAAGGGGCCCCTGGGCCCCCAAGTGATAGGAGCTCTGCCTGCCTGCTGGGACACCAACAGATCCATGGACAGGAAGGGCTGAGGCAGGGCTGGCAGGGGCTGTGGGAACAGTGGGGCTGACACCTACACTATGGGGACCCCACTTGGACATGAAGACCCTGTGCTGAGACTACCAGCCCTGCTGGGCACTCAGCAACTCGACACAGGGTGTGGTTGCCCATTTCCAATGGCCCACATCATGGGACGGCCCTGCTCCACCTCCTGCCGGCAGGGCTGCCCCTGCCTCTGTGAGGCGGGGCAGGCGGACAACTCTCTTTCTGTTCATGGCTCAGATGGTTCAGGCTCTTGTCAGCCACGGCAGCTTCTCATGCTCCACTGGGCTCCATGCTGGGCTCATGCACAGGAGGGCGGAGGGCGGCAGGAGGGACCCTCTGGCTCCAAGCAGACACCAGCCGCGATGACAAGGGACGGGCTCCCAGGGTTCCAGTGTCCACATGGTCCAGGTACAGAGGCGCAGCCCCTTCACTCCTGCCACATGACGGGCTACCTGCCTGGGGGCCTGTGGGAGCTGCCACCCAGGGCTCAGCCTAGAGCTGCCTCTGCCGGGGGCCGGGCAAGGGTACACAAAGGACCCTGCCCACCCCTCTCTTTGGCCTGAGTTGGGGAGTCAGACTCAATGCCACCTCCTCCTGGGTGGAGAGCTCAGACTGTCCTGGGCCCTTCCCTGGTGAACCTGCCTGTCCCCTGGCTGCAGTTGCAGGACAGACTGATAAGGCACGTGCTTTGGACAAGCAGCCTCCGTACCCTGCAGCAGTGCGCAGGGGGACAGGGCTCCAGTCTCAGGGCACCGCAGAAGATTAGGCAGATGGTGCCAGTGGCCACCCTCAGTCAGGAAGCAGCAAATACAGCCCCGCCTACCTCCCTGGGTCCCTCTTTCATGGGCAGAGCCACTGGGCTGAGGAGATGACCAGCACGTTACCCCTCAGCCACATGGGCAGCATCCCTGGCCCAAGAGGGTAGGCAGACACTGCACCTGCCCATCACCCAGGCTTTGCTGGCCCCAATGCCAGGCAGGTGGCATCTGCTCACCTCTCCTGTGCTGTCCCAGGGGCTTCGCTCCTTCTGGGTGGTCATGCCTGCCCAGAGGAAAGGCCACCATCTGCAGGTCCCAGGGAAGCCAGATGGCCTCGGAGTCTGGATGAACCGCGAGGAGCTGCTTCTGCTGCCCAACTGTGGCCTGACTCCCATTCTGGCCATCAGCAGGGGCAGAGGGTCCCTGGTATCTTCCTTATCAATGACACTAATATTGGTGGCAGCAACTTGAGGTAAGACCAGAGCTCTTGTAGAGCCGGCTCGGTGCTGGGATTCTGGCAGGGATTTGTCCTTTACTCCTCACAGCAGTTTAGGAGGTGGTGCTGCTTCTCCCTGCATCTCACACCTGAGCAAAGAGCCACCGGGAAACGGCCCCACCTGCTTGGATCCACAAAGCACCAAGGTCAGGGGCTGGCATGTGGAGGTCACCCCAGCAACAGGCAGGTGTGAGGGCCTGAGCCACTGCCCAGGGGAACCACAGGCCTCAGTCTGAGCTAGGTGAGGAGACACCGTGGCCTCTGAGCCCTGGGCCACCGAGACACACCCAGCCATGGTAGAGGTAAAGGATGTCCATGGAAAGGGAGCCCCTGTCTGTGGGGGTGCAGGGTACCTTGGCTGACTTGAGGCCCTAGCAACTCCCACCCACCCCTGGCTAGCAGCAGCCTTCCCCTGATGCGCTTATTTGGGGAGACAGAAAACCTGAGTGTCCCTTGTCCCCTGAGAAGTACAGTGTAAGGTGCTGCCGTCATGTGGCCCAGAGCGAAGGGGCTGGCCATTCACAAAGACAGTCAGGAAGAGGCACCGCATCCTAACCTAGGTGAGTACTGGGGTGACTCTCTCGGAGGGGCCGTGGGTCCTTTGGTGGGGTACTTCTTGTGCCGGGGAGTTGAAGGGGGTGGGGGGCCAACAATCATATCTATCCTGGCAGCGTAAACAAGAAAAGAGATACCAGCAAAATGCGTCATAAAGCAACTCAAGGTAGAGTCGCTGGAAACACAAAGGAACACTTAGTGACTTAGTGATTCTTCTAAAAAACACACTGCTCAAAGCAGAGCGGCCGGCCCACACTTGCCAGATCTGCCCCACGTTCCGAGCAAAGTGCTGGACTCAGGGAGCTGGGCCGCTGAGCAGCCCAGGCTCCCCACCAGGCCTCCAGGGGTCCAGTCACCAGAGCACACAGGCACCCAGGACGGACTGGTGTCTGGGAGCAGAGCCCCAGAAAGGGCAACATGAGCACAGCGTCAGGGGCCAAGCAGCCTGGGCTCCCCAGCTGGCTGATTTGCTCTGTTTTCCAGACACAAAGTGAAGAAAAAGGGGGTCCGGGGCTGGAGGAATCTGCTGAGCTGAGACAGCTGCAGAGAGAGCTGTGGGGATAGGGCCCAGGGTGGGGCTGGGCACTCTCACTCTCCACATGCAGCCCAAGTCCAGCCTCTGCCCCAGGGAGGACAGAGAGGCTCCAGCCTGAGAGGACCAGGAGATGCCTCCCTGGCCCTCTCCACAGCAGCAGCTTAGGGCCCTGAGACTCCTTCCCTGGCCCCCAAGGCAGGAGAGGGCAGGCATGGGGGAGGGGCTGGCTCCCCTGGAACCCTGGCTGCAGCCCCAACTGCCCTCACTGTCCAGACCTTCTGTCAGGCCTGGGCCAGAGTCGGAAACTGCCATAGCCTCACCCAGAGCCTGGGCAGGGAGCTCGTCAACAGAAGCTGCCACAGCTCCTCCCGGTACCACAAGTATGCATGTTTGTGTGTGTGTGTGTGTGTATGTGTGTGTGTGTGTGTGTGTGTGTGTGTGTGTGTGTGGCTGAAGGGGTGCCAGGCTAGAGTGGGGTCCTGGGCTTGGGTCTGTGTGTACATGCCTACATGCACCTATGTGCAGGGAATTCGTGTGTGCACAGGTATGCTTGGACCTGCACCTGTGTGTGCAAAATGTGTGTGTGTGACTCCCAGAGCAAGTGAACTCCACGTAGACAGCTGGCAGGCGCTCGTTCTGCCTCAGCTTCTTGCTGAGAAGTGGGACCCCCTTCATAAGGGGGGATGATGGACTACCCATGTATCGTGATTACTGCCTGAGTAGTAATACTCCCTTCCAAACACACATGCACACACATGTGCACATGTACACATCCACATGTATGCACCGATTCACACGTGTGCATACACTGCACAGCACACAGGCACACGGCCACTCCCACACATCATACACACATGCATGGACCCGTGCGCCCACATACATGCACGTACACATGCGTGTGTGCACGATTCTGACTCACGTGCACGTCCACACGCACATGCATGTGCACACCTATCTGCGTGTAAGTGCACACACACACACACACACACACACACACACACACACACACACTTACCCACCACAGTGCAGGTGGGTGGGAAGAAAAGTGCCAGACAAGGAAAATATTAAAGACAGACAAACTGTGTGAAAACGCGGCAGAAAGCGACAAGAAGCTGACGTGGTTGGAGGCCCCGACACTGGGTACCTGCCCTGCCCTGCACACCTCCCTTGCCAGCTCTGGGGCCCCACGTGCCACGCCTGGGCTTTGGCCAAAGGCCCTGCCCTTGTCCAGGCCGTATGGGCGGGGGCTCTTGCCTGGACTGCAGGCTCTTGATGCGGGACAGCATGTCCAGGTGTCCAGCCGAGTACTGCTCAATGACATCCATCACATCGTATGGCCGCAGACTCTCCTTGAACTTCCGCTTGGACACTAGGAACCGCATCACGCTGTGGGGGGCCGTGAGCTCCAGCGGGGGCCGTCCTGCCAGGCCAGCTCTGCACCCTCTTGCCTGTCTCCCTCCCAGCACCTCTGAGATCACAGCCCCTGGAGAAGGGGCATCCTCTGGACAACAGGCCCTGTTCCCCAAGCTCCCCACCTGCCCCCCACACTGGCCATTTTCAGTGCCGGGCCTCACAGCAGACCCTTGTCCACCCTGGAACCACCACAGTGGGGCAGCTCCTGGCTGGTGACAAACAGCCTCCTCCTCTCGGGCCCCCACTATGGTCAAACGGGCAGGGACCCCTGGGTCCAGTCCCAGGCCCTGGAGGGCTGCCTGCCAATCCAGGCACAAGAGGACATGGAACATGAACCACAAGAGCTGAGGTGAAGGGGGCTGGCCTCACTCCTCAGAGCAACCCCCCAGGACCATGACCTTTCCTTGTCCAGTGGACTCAGCCCCTGGCTGCTCTGCCCGGCCCCATGAGGGCCAGTAGCAGGCAGCCACTGAGAGGAGGCCCTTCACCCTGCACAGCCGGACTGGGATCCCTCACCACACAGCTCGGATGCTGACTTTGAGGCCGGGGGTCAGATCCTCAGTCACGAACTCGCAGTTACAGCTCTTGTTGTCCTCCACGATGTCCTCCCCAGGGAGACTTGCTTCTGGGTGGAAGGGCATGCAGAACATGAGTGGATAGGTCACACTGGCCCTTGTTCAGGGGGGCCTGGTCCCCAGACTGAAGCCCAGAGAACCAGTAGGGAGCACTGCTGCTCTGCAGGCCCCACCTTTCTGTAGCCCTCCTCTGTAGCAGCAACCACAGGGAGTGGCCCATAGGAGGGTGTAAAGGGCCTCCTAGGCAACATATGAGCAGATGGCCACAGTGTGGTCCACTCACAAACAGCCAAAACAGAAAGGAAGCTGGCGTGTGGCAACGTGGATGAACCTGAGCACCCACTGGGTGAGAGCAGCTGCCCACAGAGGACCATGCGCCACACGGGTCCCCTCATGTGAAATACAACAAAAATGAACTAGGGACACAAACCAGGCAGGTAGAGGCCAGGGCTGAGGATGTAGGTGGCTGCTGATAGGCATGGGGCTGCATTCCTGATCGTGGGTAGAGCTGATGGATAGAGCTGATGGTTGCAAATGCTGTGGACGCATCAGACACCACTGAATGGTGCATGTTAAAATGGCTTATTTTATATGAAAAAAAAGAAAAAGGCCTGGGGCTTCCCTGCTATTAGAGGCCACTTGTGCCCTTAGCCAGGTACTGGCGTCCCTCCCTGGGTAGCCACCTAGCCTTCAGGAGGTCAATGCTGCCCTGAACCTACCTTCTGAGTTCTGCCGGGACGCAGCACCCTTGATGCGGAAAGCCTGCCGTGCCCGGCTGCGATCCCCGAAGCTCCAGCTCTTGGGCACCTTGCTCGGGCTGTCCTCAAGGCTCTGGTCAGCACTGGGTGACCGCCGGACTGTCTGGGCCTGGGGAGACCCCTTCCCCTTGGCAGCCACGCCTCGGGGGCTGGAGAAGACACGATCTTTCAAACTGACCTTCTGACTGCTCCCACGAGAACCGACAGGCACAAGGCAGACAGACAGACAGAGAAAAACATCGAGAAAAGTCACTCTGGAAGGATCACGGGCCATGTCTGCTGGTGGCCCATGCTGCCCCACAAGACAGCAGGGAGACGCAGGTCCAAAAAGCAACCAACTGCGCCCGGGGACCAGGAGCACGGCGGGTGAAGCACGAGGGAGGGAAGGGGCCACGCGGGCCCGCACTCAGCCTTGCCTGGGGGACAGTGGCCATGGACCCCTGAATCACTCGGCCCTCTCCACACTGTCCTGCCAGGCTCCGCCAGGTGACACTCGGATGTCTTCAGGTGTCCCAAGGCTGGAACTCTCCCCAGGACCTTCTGCCTGCAGTGGCCTGGCCCCAGTCTCTCCACCTCCTGTCTCAGGATCTGGGGGACCTGAGCTATGGCTGGTGTTTGTCCAGCCACACCCCAGCCTTTCCAATGACCCCAGAGAGCCTCCTCCATGGGGTTACCACTCAGAACTTGCTGGGTCTCTAGGCTCCACCCCACTGAAGACACATCTGGACAGCTCAACATCTCTGCTTCTGGAAGGATGGCAGGGACAAGGCCTTGCCATGGCCAGGCTTCTGCTGTCAGGAGCCTCACTGTCCCAAGTCCTGGCCCTGGGGTGGAGGGCAGCATAACTTCCAAATTCTCAAAGGCCCTCAGGTCTCCCTTGCCCCCATGTTTCCTGGTAACCAGGAAGCCAAGTCTGAGACCCAGGATCAGAAGCTCCAACGTCTACCAGGTAGCAGGATGGACAGAAGCTCCACTGCTGGTCCCAAGCAGTCGCAGCCTCCACCCCTCAGTCTGGGAAGCATCCAGTCCAGGTCCAGACTGGTCACTTTCTGTGGCCACCCTCTGTGACTCCACCTTGACCCCCGAGGTGACCTGAGGACCCACTCACACCAGCCACACAGGAGCCACAGGACCTCCCAGACGACTTCCAGGCAAGACCATGAGGAGCCCCAGTGTTGGGAGGCCTGTGGGTCTCAGAGACGCCTCTAAGAGGAAGCCCATGGCCAGGACCACTCGTTACTGACAGGGCCCTGTCCCCACACCCCTCCCCAGCAGCCCTGACAGACCCGTGGCCACAGAGACAGGTTCAATAGAAAAAGCAGAGGCAACCACCAGGAGGAGGGACTCTCAGCACCCAGCCCACCCAGCCTGGACACTGTAGACAGGGCTAGGGGCCCACCCCATGCCATCCCCAGGCAGCAGACAACCTCAGAGCCCATCTGTGCCTGCAAGGGGCCACAAAAGAGGAAAAAAGAAGCAGCCCATGGGGCCAGGCATGGAGTCCACTCAGAGAAGGTGAGGCAGTGCAGGACACCTCGCATCCTGGGAGCCTCAGAGCCCAGGACATCTGCTGGCATGGGACATTGGCCCTGAGTCCTCCCCTTCACACACCAAAGGGTCCAACATAGGCAGATAGAGGCCAGAGGCCCCCAGAGTCCACCTGACTGCCTGTTCTCTGTCTCAGCAGAGAAGCCCAGCAGGTCCAGGGAGGGCTGGACACGAGGGCCACCTGTGAATGTTCTGGCAGCCAAGAGCCACAGTAGCACCAAGGCTCCTCTGCACACCCAGACTTGCCAACTCAGGGGACACTGGCTTCTGGAATGTTCTCTCCTCCTATGAGCCCTTCCTCCATCACATGAGCCACTGCAGACACAGGGAAACGGCCCCTTCCAGGCCACCTGGGGCAGCCTCCAGGTGCTGGGCAGCCCCACTCGCCAATGATGTTGCTCAATGCCTCTCCTCCATTCTCCCCTCTGACCTGAGCACTAGGGGAAGAGCACTGAGGATTGCCACATCCTTTTTAATCACAGCCAACAAGACAATGAGCAGCATGGTAGAGCTGACCAGCCCAAGTCCACTCACAGGGCTGCCCCTTGCTAGGGTCCAGGAGTCATGATGTGGACAGTTCACAGTCAGGAACCACAAGCATTATGGTCCTATCAGATTTTGGCTGTGAGGCAAGCTGAGGTAGCGATGACGCCAGCACCTCAGATGCCCACTGGACTATCAGCTGTGCGGTCCAGGAGGGGCAGAGTCCCAATGTCTACATGGAACTGTATGGAGAGGCGCTGGGAGTGACTTCTGCAGGCCCCTCCAGGTGGGAAACCCCAAAGTCAGCTACTTCTACCTCTACTTCCTGGCTGCCAAGAGAAGTGTCAGTCTGCCACACCAGGAGCCCTCCAGGACCCCAGCCCCACACACAGCTGCTGGGCCACGGCAGTATGGAGCTGCCAGCAAGGAGGCTCCCTGCCTCAGCCTTGGCTCTGCATCCTCAACTCTGGACTGTGTTCCCATCTGAGGCTTCGAGGAAGGCTCTGTCAGAGGAGGGACACTGGGTCCCCTCCCAGCCTCCCTCACCTCTTGGGCCTGGACCGCAGCATGAGGTCTCACAGCCTCCCCTCGCCTCCCAAGCCAACGACAAAGCAAACACAGAGAGAGACTCTAGGGAGTTCCTCCACCCACACATCCTGGGAAGGCACCCCAGCAGGAAGCCCTGCATGAGAGAGGTGTGGTGTGTGGCACCTGCAAGGGCAGGGGCTCAGCTCAGGGAGAATCTGGGAGAGCGAGCGAGTGCCAGCCTCTCCCCACTGTCGCCCTCTCGGGGTGACATTCAAGTGGGGACCAGCCATGAGATGGCCCTCGCCCCAGTCAGCACAGGGGCCCAGCTCAGCAATGCAAGGAGCCAGCATCCACAGAGGGCTGCCCAGACTGTGTCCAGGCCCAGGATGCCCAGGGAGGGCAGGGAACATTCCACAAGAACATGAGCAGCAGGGCAGAGCACGGCAGGGCTCCTGCAGCCCACACCTCCAAACTCCCTGGTCCCCAAGCAGCCTGACCTCAACCCCCTGCCCGAGGGTCCAGCCTACGGCCAGCAGCACCCTGGACACAGATGGTCTGGACAGCAGGGCAGCTCCAGCCAGGGCCTGAGCAGGCTGCCATCAAGGCAGCCCAAATGCCTGTCTCCCTTTCTGGGGCTGCAACTGCCTCCTCACAAGCGCCCACCTCCAGGACACAGGCAGCTGAGAGGCCTGTGGATGGGGAGGAGGCCCCCCACGCTCCTCTCCCGGTAGAGGAGGATCTGGAACATGCATGGATGCAGATGCACAAGCATGCTGCTCGGCACCAACCGGGCACATGCACCCCGGGGGGCAGGGCAGGTGCTGCGGTTGCAGCACATGGCTGGGCTCTGCTGGCCAGGAAGGGGTCAGGAAGGAGAGGGAGACCGGGAGGCCGGGCCCAGAGCAAGCAGGGCAGGTGCCTTCACGCACAACAGCAGACAGGGATTGGGGATGGGGAAGGGGATCAAGGTGCAAAGGGTAAGGGGCTCTTCCACCGTCCTGTTTCCAGTCTGCCCTAAACCAGGCCTGCAAGTCAGAAGGGGGAGTCATGGCCTCCAGCTTCCAGGGGGTCTGAAGAGCCCGGAACAGTGTGCCACTTCCCACAGGGAGGCACTGGCTGAGGATTGGTCCTCGGTGCCTAGTAGAGGTACCAGACTGACCGGCCCCCGAGGAATGATCCCCAAAGGGCACTGTGCTGTTTCCACAGCAGTGACCCTGGCCACCCATCTCCCTGATCCCATGGGGTGGGGCTCAGTGTGGAGGAAGGAGGCCAGGTGCCCAGCCCCGCCCTGCACTCTGGAGGGCACTGGGGCATCGGAGCTGGGGGGCCACCTGGGCTCATCCCGAACCTCTAGTAAGCAAGGAGGGCAGGAGCGTGCAGCGTGGGCAGTCCGTGCGAGCGTTGCGTGGTACCTAGAGTGTCCGGGGCAGCATCCACACAGGCACCCTCGGCAAGGTCTGCCTTTACTGGAAACGAGGAGAGCACAGTTAGTCCCGGGGCAGCAACGGCACCCGACCAGAGAATAAGTGCACCGAGGCACCGCGGGCATTGGGCCATCCTGGCTCTCAGGCCCCAGCTGCGGAGTTTGCATCTGAGCAAGGGCAGCAAGAGGGGATGCGTGAAAGTCTCCTATGGCCTGGAAAAGAAAACAGTCCCCTATTTTTGGAGAAAAAGAATCCCTGTGTTTTTCCTCCAAAAATACCTTTTCCTTCCAAAGCCAGAGTTTGAGTTCATGTCTTAAAAGATGTATTATTTTTTTATTTTTATTTTTTGCTATATTCATGCTAACAAAAAAATAATACACGGGCTAAGACTTCACAAAAAGCTAGTTGTGGATGGACATGAGCTGGGATGTGACCACTGTGAGTCACGTGCATGTCAGGGAGGAATGTGCCATTTAGCTTTATAAACCGGCCGGTGAAGATTCACCACACCAGCATGTAGCCCAGTCAGAAGTAGGCCTCAGTGTACCCAGAAGGCAGTGGCTGCCCCTGACTGGAGGGACACTCAGGAGAAGGGGCCTAGGGACTCGAGTCCACCTTAATGCCAAGCCTGGCAAGCCGAGCTCCTCAGAAGGGCCTTAGAAAAGGCCCAGCAGATGTGGAATCCCTCAAAACCCTTGAGATTTTCTTCTGCATTGGAAGTGCCAATATTTTAAGTAAAAAATGAAAACAATGAATAATGATAAAAACCCTTCCTTCTCTCCCAGGCTTCTCTCTCCCTCTTTCCAGCTGGTCTGTCATAGACAACTCTTCTCAAACTTTGCACCCAAAGAACCCAACACGCAACAAAGGTCTCAAGTCAGTAACAACCAGGCTCCATGAAGACAGCATTCCACTTCCCCATTCTCCTTCACATCTTTATGTAAACCCGCCACACGTCTGCAGGTGAGTCGCAGCACTTAGTCACAAAGGACACACTTCCCTCTCTCAGGTAAAGTGCACGCAGACAGGGCAGGCCCTGAGCGCATTCTGCTTCCCCAAGGAAGACCCTGAGCATAGGCAGGCTCTGCCCAAGCTCCCACGGGATCTGGCTTCCACAGTGGACCAGCAGCTTCAGGCTCCCGAGTCACTGTGGGCTGGAGGCCAAGGGCTAGGCCACACACCACCAGCTCTCTATGGTGATGTTGCCTCTGGCCAAGCTCCCAGGACCTGCCCAGGCTCCTCAGCCCAGGTGCACCAAAGCCCACCAGGCGAGCACACTCCTGGCCCCTGGGCATCTGTGGTTCCCTGATCCAAACGCGAGGCAGCAGTGAGCGTCTCCTGGGAGGCCTCTCTCCTCCTGGGGGACAAAAGGAGTCTGGCCTCCCTGCATTTGAAAGGTCCTCTCGACCTCAGCCCTGTTGCTTCTCGAGAAGCACCTCCCAGGCCTTCATTCCCAGCTGTAATGGGGGCACATCCGGCACCAGTGTGGCAGGCACCAGAGGCACCTGGCCACGGAGACTCAGAAATGACTCTCTAACCACATTCATTTCAGCGAACATCAACTGAAACAGCCTCATGTGTGGGTGACGCTGGTATGGGTCAGCATGGCCTGAGAGCCTGACGGGAGCTGTGGAAGAGGGGACCGCTGGCCACGGCCTTCCCAGAACACACCCCCCTCAGTGGAGTGCCGAGGACCCCAACTGTGCCTTGTGAGCTGGAGGCTGGCACTGGGTTTTTCATCCCCATCAGCAGGAGTTGCTGCAGCCCATCTGCGGGTGTGGCAGTCTTCCAGCCCCAGCGGGGGCCGTGGGCAAGCCCACCAGAGTCCCAGGCCCACAGACACTGGCCAAAGCCAGGCAGGGGGCACAGGCACCGAGACACACAGACCCTCCACCGTGAGGAAGGGGACACCCGCGCAGACACGAAAGGCGAAGCCAGGGCTGGGGGCTCCTGGGGCATAGGGGCGGGAGGCAGGAGGAAGGGGTGGGACCACAAAGGACAGGTCACAGCAATCGCGGCCACAAGAGACACACTGGAGTAGCACAGGCCTGCCCCCACCTGCCCGGCTCCCCAGCCCAGACCCTACGCAGCCACCCACGGCAACTCCAGCCCGGTCATGGGGGCCCTGCCAGCCAGGGGATCACCCCTGTGTGCTGCACCGAGCCAGGACTGGGAGGGCATCTCTCGGCAGCTGAGGGAGAGGCCCTGAATCCACACTGTCCACCTGCCCATGTGGATGAATGTCGGCCAGGGTCCTGCCAGGTGGAACACAGGGCCCTGGGTCCAAGGGCAGGCAGAGGCATGTCCACTACTGCCACTGGATTGGCCACAGCCAGGGCCGTGTGGGCCCCCGAGAGCCAAATCCCACTCAGCTACTCATGGGGCAAGCCCCCCTGCTCCTTGTCTCTGCACACCTCCCATGCTCTGGGTGCTGAAGAGGGGCCTGTGGCTACCCCAGCAGGGGCCAGAGACACCCCTCTCTGAGACCTGGCCAGCAGGGGTGCATTTCAGGAAAGGGGTCCTCATTGACAGAAGCTGCTCCTCACTCCCACAGTGCCCAGGAGCCCTCCAGGGGCCTCAAACTCTTGAGGAGCTGAGCATCTGCATGGAGGCCACAGCAGCCCTTCCCAGGGAGGGGCCTGATGCACTGCCTCAGTTGAGTGCTTTATGGGGGTCCCAGGACGAGGGCTGGGGCTGCGGTGCTGGCCCTCAGGGAAGGTGTGGAGGCACAGGCAGGCGGGGACCACCGACACGCGGGGAGGAGACAGAGGACTGGCAGGGTGGAGAGCGGGGGCCACGGAACATGCCAGAGAGCCAGGGCTCCCCTGGATCCTCACCTTGAGTCCTGCTTTCAGAGTCAGCACCTCATCCCAAAAGACAGAGCAGACGAGAAAGGGGCCCAAGAAGGGCAGTGACAGTGATTAAAAGCACTTGGGGGCAGCAAGATTTTCCAGATGGGGGCAGGAGAGGGAGAGAGAGAAAGAGACAGGCTGAGACGAGAATCGCGCAGAGAGCTCTTAGCGCAAGAAACCACACGAGGCATGGAGCCTGGGCCTAGCAGGTGGACTGCATGGAGACAGGGTGGGAAAGCCTCAGACCCATCACCGTCGTCGTTAGGGCCATTTCCAGCTGCCTGTGGCAGAGCTGGAGGTCAGCCTGAATCACAGCCTTGGGGTCCATGGCTGAGGGGGGCCGGGGCTCCCTTGTCCCACCATCTCCCAGCCCCAGGGCTACTGGAGGGCTGGGCTGGGTCAGGGCTGGGTGAGGACGCCCCTGATGGTGACAGTGAGGAATGGGGGTGGACAGCCCCTGGGCAGAGAGGCTGGGCACGCTCTCCCACGTCAGCCTGACCGTGGCCAGATGGAGCTCGCCCTCTGCTCATCCCTGCTTGTCGACAGCGCCAGGTCACACGCTAGCCAAGGCTGTGCTGTGCTGACCCACCTCTCTCTGACTAGTGGTCAGGGTTGCTGGACATTGGTTGTTCTTTCAGCCGATTTGGGACAAAAGCATTGCCAATCTTTTCAGTTCAAAGCACCAGTTATTATTCATTCCCTCTCGTGGGATTAGGGGGAAGAGGGTCATGTCCTTCTCCAAAGGATACAGAGGATGGAGTTCAGCCCAATTCCACCTTCCCCCCACCAAGCAGCTCCCAGAAGTCTGGCCAGCTGGTAAACCCATGGTCCAGGTGGGCACAGTGGGGCAGGCAGGTATCCATGTCAGACCCAAGGTCTGTGGGATCTGATTTGCACTGTAGTGTGTGCATGGGTTGCTGGGGGAAGAGGCATGTCCAGCCCAGAGGGCTCGGAGCCCAGGGAGGACACACAGGGCACTGGAGCACTGGACTGGAATCTGTGAGATGGCCTTGGTTTTCCGGTCAGTGCTAGGAAAACAGCAGCCAGTTCCTGCCCCTCTCCACCAGAGCACAGCTGGCACATGAGCCCTGCCTAACTGGCCTAAACAAACAGCACATCAGGGAGCAGCAGGGATCAGGGAGAGGGAACCAGGTCAGGCACCTGGGTGGCCCCTTGGCCAGCCTTGACCTCAGTAAAGAGGACAAGGTGAGGCCAGATTCTCCACTGAGTAGGGAGAGGGAAAGGGTGTCTGACCCTCCCCAGGAGGGCAGGAGGATCTGACCATTGAGAAAGCCAGGCCCTCCACTAAGTGTGCAGGGTAAGGCCCCTCAGCCAACTTCTAGCCCTGGGTGTCACCCCCTACACCCCCACGCCGGCCTGGGATTTTCAGCTAGGTGCCTCAGCTCAGACC
This sequence comes from Pedetes capensis, assembly GCA_007922755.1. Lineage (NCBI taxonomy): Eukaryota > Metazoa > Chordata > Mammalia > Rodentia > Pedetidae > Pedetes > Pedetes capensis. Next base: position 243,203 of record VMDO01000719.1, read on the forward strand.
AGCTGCAAATCCCAGCCACAGACTTGCAGAGAGCACTCTCTCAGAAGCCCCTGCCTCAGGGCACACTAGGGGGTGGACATGTGGCCAGGGCAGGGTTGGGGCCATTGGAGAAGCCCCCGGCCGCCAGTCCACAGTGCTGCAGAGTGAGTCCAAATCCCTGGGCAGAGGCTATGAACGAGGAGCATTGACCCTGGGTAGGCCAGGACACGTAGCCACACGCTTACACATGGAAGCACACACGGGGCCCACAGGTGGCCCTGCCCCATGACATGTGGTACACCAGAGGGGGCAGGGCCGGCCAGGCACCACACACACCAGGGAAGCTGGGGCCGGAGGAACTGACCTTGGCGATGGCTCCGGCTGTGGCTCCTTCCTTCAAACAGAGGGACAGAGTGTTAGCAGCAGCCTGCTCCCACAGCCCCCGGGATTGCCTGAGATGGGCACCTCCCCAGCTACCCAGCTCTGGCTCCCCAAACCCTCCCAGGCCTCCCAGCCCCAGGGCCCAACACCCATCCCCACACGCTTATTGGTTAGGCTGCATGTGAAGGGGGCTTGAGGTGAAGATCTGCCCCCCAAATCACCTGTCCCTCTAAGGAGGGCCACAGAACCCAGAAGGAAGGTGGATTCCCATGGGGAGGTCCCTCTCACTCACCCTTTATGCACATTCATTTCAATATACCAATGTACCATAAAGTTTCAAAAAAGAAATGTTTGCTGAAGAAAGCTGTTACCGGATTTTTTTTCTGTGTAATTTTCCGATGTGAGGTTGAGTCAACCAACTGTTTTGCCATAGTCTATGGGTCAGTGCTTGTTCCAAGGCCAGTGCTTGTCCCAGGTCTAGTTCCACTTGCAAGGCTATTTTGACCATCATCTGCTTTATTTGGGGCTATTTCTACTGGTAATATTTATTATAAACTGAAGAAAAGAGTGGTGGCTGGACCCTCCTTGGCCAGCTTAGGAAGAGGGGAGTGACACACTCGGACCCTCGAGAGGCCACCACCCTGGTCTCTCTCTGCAGTATGAAGATGGCCTTCCAAGCACCACACAGCAGGCAGCATGTCATGGTGACACCAGCAGAACAAAGTGACTGCGCATGAGGAGAGGGAACCAGACACCCTGCTTGGCCCACCGTTCCAGAGGATGAGCCCCAAACCCCCCTGGCTCCTCTAAGCCTCAAGACAACACCCCTCAAAGGTCCCATTCAGGGGTGCAGGTGTAGAGACAGGGCCATGGCACCAGGCCTGCCATTCTCCCTACAGCCCCACTGGGCACAACCAGAGCAGCTGAGGACGTTCATGCAGCCCCCGTGGGCATGTCTCAGCCCTAACCACAGCCCAGGATCTCACAGTTTACCCCTGTGTTGGATTTCTGTGGCAGCTGCAACAAATCATCACAAACTTGGAGCATTTAAATAACAGAGGGGACTTCCGGTTTAAGATGGATTGAAGGCAGCCTCTTCGAGATGTGGTAAAACAAAGGAGCTAGAATAGGAAGGAATGGAGTCTTTGCCATAGAAAGAAGAGCTGCACAAGAAGGACTGAGCAGGACACATCTCCAGCTACGGCTTCCTGTGGGAGAGGGGAAATGGAGCCCTCATCCAAAGAGGTGAGCCCGACAGCCCTGGCAGCCCCACAAGATAAGCTCAGAGTTCTTGAAGCCCTTGATCTCTTCCAGACACTTGCTGAGACAGTGGCTCCCCCTGACGGAGGGGCTCAACATTGGAGAAGTGGCTATCTTCCCCATGCTGGTGTCTTGGAAGGCTTTTTCCCAGTGCCATCTTGAGAGGGAGCCTATCGTGTGAACTGAGCTACCCAGGGGGCCTGAAAACAAAGAATTACCACTCATGGAGAGCCTGGGGGTGACCTGCCACAGCCCCAGCGTGCTACACACTTACAGGGGGTAGTGCAGTGAGGGAGGGGAGAGGATGCTGAGACCTGAGAGGTACAGGCAGCAAGAGGCTTCAGAAAGTTGCTTGGAAGCAAGCCCCATCCCTGGGGAGAGGAGAGGATTCCATCTCCTCAGGGGAACTATGGAGACTCAACCCTAACCCTGGTCAGATAAAAAGAGTCTATCTTCAACTGACCCCCACCTCCACCTAACAGACTTCAACATAAGAGGCCACAGAAAGTTCTTCCAGTCCTTTTTCTCTTTTTCTTTCTTTTTCTTTTTTTTTTTTTTCTTTGAAATCTTTTGTTTGCTTATTTTATCTTTTTTTTTTCCTTCCTGCTGCGCTGGGGTGTTGTGGGGCCATGGTGCAGTATCCCCAGTCTTTCTCATTTTGACTTGGAGACCTGATCACATTGAACTGCACACGCTGCCTCTGCTTTAGGGGAGCAAGTGGTGTCTGCTTCTTTTTTGCTAGTTTGTTTTGTTTTATATTTACCACCTTCTCATTGTTAATTTTCATTTCCTCGCTTCCTTTTTTTCTAATGTAATTTTAATGTTTTCTTTTTTAGTTTATCTTTTTCAGCCTGCCTACCTTTTTCTGTACCCCTCTTTTTCTATTTACTATATTTTAAATCTTTTAGGCTTACTACTTCTTATGCTCCGCTTATGTTTACCTAAACAGTAGGGATCTACCGTCTCTTGCCAAAGTCAAGGTGTGTGGTGCTCCGGCTGTGTTCAGCCCAGGCTCTGCTCTGTGTTCCGCTGCAGAACTCTGCTGTGTCCATTTGTCTCCTCTCCTGGCCCTCATATGGACAGCTGCCGGGAGGCGAGGCTCACTAGACAATGAGGATGACCTCACCTGGGGACCCTTCACTCACTACCTCTACAAAGGCCCTTTTCCAAATCAAGTCACCCTCATGGGTTCGAGGGAATGGACTTACCTTTCGGGGTTAGCATTCAACCATCTGTGTCTGCTCCACACTCCCTAAAGTTCACAACCATCTTTTGTCTGGAATGCACTCGCCCCTAACTCAGTACCTGCCAAAGTCTCAAGCCACGGAAGCCTTGACTCTGTCCACAAACTCAGGTAAACACCACTAACTCATAAAGCTTCACAAGGCACGCAAATCACCTAAACCACCTGACTCGGGTATTAGGAGACTCTAGGTGTGCTTGTCTAGGCAAAAGCCCTCCACCCCTGGGCCTGTGAGTCTCAAAAACAAGGTTTCTAGCCAGACATGGTGAGCTACATAGCGAGTTCTAGGCCAGCCTGGCCTGTAAAGCAAGACTTTACCTCAAGAACAAATAAAAAGCTGTTATGTGCTTAGTGACTAGGATGGTAGAAGAATGGAGAGACATTCCCTCTCGAAAAAGATGAACTAACAAAGGGCCCTGGCCACCCAAGTATGAAATCCAAAGAGCAAATTCTTCTTGGCTTCAAGCTAGCAGAATAACCCAGGCTCTCAGCTCATCAGCTCTGGCTGCTGGGCCACCTTTCCTGGCTTTGAAATGCAGAGCAAATTATGTTGAGCGGCTCAATTGGCCTTATTCCTGCTTGCAGAATCCCAGCAACCCACTGGCTTCCCTTCATTTGCCCATGTCTGGCCCTTGCAGTCTGTGCTGGCAGCGTTTCCGCTGTCAAAAACTCCTAGTGGGTGCTGTTAGACAAGAGGGTGCTCTACACATTGCCACTCTTGGTTTCTGCTTGGATGGTAGACTGCATCGGTGAGTCCAACACCTGATCTCTTCTGAATAAACTCATCCAGCCTCACCTGCAGCCTTCCCTCCAGAGCAGGTTGTCCCAGCAGTGAATCTCCTAACTTTGATCCTTTGCTGTCTAGACAGGCTAAAAACCTCCCAAATCTCCAAGTTCTGGTTTATTTTAGCAGTTCTTCCTTGACTTAACTCTTCCTTCTCAAATTTTACAATAAGCAACTAACTAAACTGGGCTGCATCCTCCACATTTGGCTAGGAAATCTCCTTGGATGAATATCCGCGTTCATTACTTAGGAATTCTGCTTCCACCTGACAGCCTCTGCCACCCTTCTGCAAGGACTGCCTCTCCTGGGTCTGAGGACCAAACTCCTCATCAGCTTCCTTCTGAGCTGCACCAGCTGCACCATCGCCTTGGTATTAGGCTCATGTGTCCTGCTAAGGAGAGGCAACTGGGTGAGGGCACCAAGCTCCTCAGTGGACTAAAGCATTGATGAGTTCACAGCTGAACAGGCTGTGAGGAGACCGGGTCTGGCTGGAGGAGGTGGGCCACAGTGTGTGGCTTTGGAGGACACCTGATCCCTAGCCTCTTCCCGTGTCACTCTGCTTCCTGGCTGCATAAGGTCAGCAGCTTTCCCCCACTGCACCCTCCCATCATGCTTCTGACCACCACAGGCCAAAGCAATGGTGCCAAGTCGCCATGGGCTGAGGCCTCTGAAGGCACATGGCACACGGACCTCTCTGAGGTCAGGATCCTTAGGTATTTAGTCTCAGTGATGGGAAAAACCCACTAACACAATACATTTAGCAGCATTCTGCTCGCCATGATACAAACTTCTCCACTGCAATGCTGCTTCTTTGGAGCCCTCGACGATGCACCTGTAACACCCACATATCCACCAACTACCTCTTCGAGGCAATGTGGGTTTGTTCTAGCGTGCACCTCACACCCCTTCCAGCCCTCACTCTTTATCTCCACATTTTTAGGTGTTTATCATTTCCCAAGGTCAAAACACGCCTTGGTTTAGACCAAAAGGTCACAATCAGGAGCTTAAAACTATAGAAAATCGGAGAGAAATGTGAAATCAAGGTGTCACCAGGCTGCTCCCCCTCCTCAGGCCCCCTGCCTTTTCCTGGATCCTGTGGTGTCCTGAGTTTGTGGCCCTATCACTCCAGTCTCTGCCTCCATCTTCCTTGGCCTTCTACCCATTGGGTCTCCAAATTTGCCTCTCCTTACAAGGCCACCTATGGACCCAGGGAACACCTGGAATATCCAAGTATTTTGGATGCTGAAGATAAGGTTCACAATTCCAGAGCATGTGCATATCTTTGGGGGGACTGGGACTACCACTCCACCCATGGCAGCCCTTCTGCCCTGCTGAGGGCTCTTCACACAAAGTCACTGGGGAACAGCCAGCCCTTCCATACACCCATGCTAGTGCCTGAGCACTTCGAGAATTATGGTTTTTGTAATCAGAGGACCAGTAGGTGCCACTGAGCCTGTGCCACCACCTAGCATGGGGAAGGATGCAGGGCTGGGACCCTCTCACCCAGGGTCCCTAGTATAAGCCACAAACAGAGCCGCCTGGCCCCACGACTGGCTCTCCTCCTCGCCCCTCCTTCCACACTTTGTGCCTGCCCACCAAACCAGCCACCCCTCTGGGGACAGGAGCCTCAACCTGGTCAGCAGAAGTGGAGAGAGAGAGAGACAATGACATCAAAAAGACCTGTGGCCAAGCACATCCCAGGGCCCCCTGGGGTTGTGGGCCACTGTCTGGAGGCTGACACCTGCAACTTCTTACTGCTTACTGAGGGCAGAAGGGGCCCCTCAGGAGTCCTGGGCTGCCTGTCCTGCCCCTGAGCTCCAGCCCCAGCCTGGGAGACCCTGCAGCTGACCTGAAGGTGAGTCCAGACTTGCTCTTGAGGTTCCGCAGCAGCTCCAGCTGGTTGAGAGGTGGGATGAGTCTAGGCGAGAGAAGGAGAGGCAGGTCAGCCTTGCTCACAGAGGCCCTTCACCCTCGGGAGCAGGTACAATTGCCAGGGCATGGGATAGAGTACACCTGGGACCTTGGGCTCAATGTCCACCCCACCCTGGCAAATCTCAGGACTGTCTTCACTATCTGGGCTGCTCCTGGGGCCTCAGGATGGGGGCAGTGACCAACACAAACACCAAGTTTCCCAGCTGTCTGTGAGAGCCCAGCCACTCAGCATGGAGCAGGGCAGGAGCCAGCACCCAGGTGGGGTCACCTCCTCCTTCACTCCCCCCAGGCATCCTGAGGACCAGTGCAGCTGCAAACACAGCACTGCAACACATTCAGGGCCCCAGAGTCCTAAGAGCCTCTGTAGAGCCTCCACCAAAGCTGGGCAGAGCAGGGGCAAAGTCACAGACAAGGACTTTCTGGGCATAGAGAAGCTCATTTCTGGGTCTGTAAGATGAGCCAATAGGACAGCCTGAGGACAAGCTCTGGCTTCATCAGACAGATACCCTGAGGATCCTCAGAAGATGGCCTGGCTCTGCTCCCCTCTCCCCAGACCTGACCCCCACCTGCCTACCCAACACGTGGCCATGCCACAGCTACAGCCAAATGTCCAGGGGCAGGGTCCAGGACCAGGAGCCTCACCCAAAAGTTTGGGCATGGGAGGCGAGCCCCCTCCCCACGTCTGGGCAAAACCTCCCTCCTCATGCCACCAGTTCCTGGCAACCCCACTCTCTGCCTTTGACTTTAGCTCCCTCCTTGCCATTGCTTGCCTCTCACATTTATCATTTGTTTTGGGAAAAAACATCCGGAGGCCAGAACCTCCTCAGCTTCCATAACCCCAGGCCCTGTCTATCCCAGGCCCCATCCTGCTCCAGGCTGCCCTCACTCTGCATTCAACCTCCTGGAGTCCTGACCCCCAAATGTTCTCATCTCCATCTTTGACCCTCAGGTGCACACCATGACACCTTGTCCGTGTGCTTGGGGCTCTGCACACGGTTAACCACACAGACCTGCCTCCTCCCAGCCCCACACTCTCTGTGCCCACAGCTACCTCGTGCTAGAGATGCTTCGTTCTGCATCTCCTTGTCCCTCTGCCCTCGCCTGGACTCTTTCCAACACCCCTGCCTGTCTCTCTGTCTCCCCACTGATCCCCCCAGACATGCCCATCATCCTTGCCATTCTCCTGCTCAAACACTCAAAGGCTCCCATTGCCTCCAAAATAAAAAGACCACTGAACCCACCAGCCTGACTATCTGTATTCCTCACTCCAGTTCTGCCCTTCCTCCTCCCCCAGAAAGACCTTCCCAGCACCTGGGCTGCCCCGGCCACTGCTGCCCTCAAGCCCCACTGGCTGCGGCATCTGGTTGGCCCCTCAGCAGTCTGTGCAGGCTCTTGCAGGTGCAGCTACACCTGGTCTGTCCCGGCTCCCTCTGCAGCCCCAGCAGAGGCAGGCCAGGGCTGGGCTCCGAAAATGCTGGCGGGAGAGGGTCCCATGAGCTCTCCCACCCCACCCCTCTCTCACGCTCCCCCAAGCTGTCCACTGTCCAGGGGGTCAGCACTAAGCAGGGCCCAAGCAGGCAGGTCATCAGCTAGTGCCACAGTGCAGCAGAACCCCAGGTCAGCCGAGCCTGTCCACGGGACACAGCTGGCCTCCCCAGCCTCCTCAACCACCCACCTGTGGAGCAGGGGTCTTGGGTCAGCCCTCCCTCAGCGCCCCCTCACAGGCCCAGTTAGAGACACGAGATTCCTGCCCTCTGAGGCAGATGGGGTGCATGCTAGACACGTGGGGCAGCCACCAGGGCAGGGCCATGCACACAGCCTGGCCACTTCTGAGCAGCCACGGAAGACAAGGGCTAAGTGTGCCAAGGGGAAGGAGTAGAGGTGACCCCAGGAGAGAGCAGGGGCCAGTCTTGGGCTTCAGCCAGCTTCAGGGAACAACTTCAGCCCCACAGGTGGGGTGGGGCTCTGTAAAGGTTGGGGGTGTCTTATTTCCGGTGTAGTGCTGGCTGGAGAAGACGGCCAAGGGAAGTGCCCGGGTCTGGGAGGAGCCTGTCCAGGCCTGAGCAGGCCTCCACTCAGGGACCACGGCACCACATGGGAGGCTGGACACTGGACACTGCTCCCACAGTCACCTGTGCCTCTGGAGTCCAGGTAGGAGTGTGCTGGGGTGGAGATGCCCAAGGGGCCTGACCTGCCGCTGCCCAGCATGCAGCCCCTCCTCCTGGAAGTAGACTGCTTAGCTGCCTAACCCCAGCCCCACCAGGGCAGTGGACAAGGGTCACTGCTCCAAAGAAGGAGCCTGGCCCATCACCATGACCCCCTGGTCTCTGGGAGGAGCTGGACATGCTCTAAAGGGCTGGGCTAGGACACAGGATTGAGCACAGGCCCCACCCACTGCAAGGGAGTGAGCTGTGCCTGGCTTGGGGTGGCAACCTTCCTCAGCAGCTCAGCAGCCCCAGTCTAAGCAGAGGAATCCATCTCCCTCCCACGTTGCATCAGCCAAAAGCCCAGCAATGGAGAGGCCGGGGTCCCCCACTACCCCTTGGGGGGCCACACCTCCTGGAATAGCAAGGAGGCAGCTGCAAGCTCTGCTCTGCTCCCAAGGCCTGGACGCTTCCCAGATGCAGGAGAAAGGAGAGGAACAGAGTTCAGGACCAGGGAGAAAGACCCCAGGACAGGGGGCCCTCACTGGCCTGGGATTCTGCTCCAGGATGCACCCTTGGCCCTGGCCACAGGTCCCCTCAGCTGCACGCAAAGCCCCACAGCCACCTCTGCTCTGGTCACCAGCATGGCTGTCAGGGGTGGAGGCGGAGGTGGGGCCACAACTCTAGGACAAGGTGGGAAGCAGGCCAAGGAGCAAGACCATGTGGATGGGGGATAGCAGGATAGCAGGATAGCGACAAGGCGGCAGCAGCTGGGACAGCAGCAGGAGCAGGGGTGGGAGGGATGCAGGGGAGGTGGTCGTGAGGGGAGCCTCAGACTGCCTCCAGGCTCTCTGGCCTCAGGCAGGGAGGGGCCACAGGGCAACAAGGTGGAGGGGGCCAGTATGAGGATGCGGGACGCTGGACAGGGCGTCCTGTGGGGCAAGGCGGGGCGTCCTGAGGGCCAGTGGGCCATGGGGCTCCCAAGGGGCCCGTCCAGACCCAGACAGAACGAGAATCACACACACGGCTTCCAGCCCATGCATGTCCTACCTGGAGGCCCCGTAGGTTTGAGTTTGCGAGCTTTCAAGTGTTTTCACACACACACAAAGGGAAAAGAACCAAAATTTTTAAAAGAACGGGATAAGAAAAAGAAAATGAAAAAAAAATAGTCGAGGGAAGTAGGGGAAACAGAACAAAGAAAATTAGCACAAGGCTCTGTCTGCTCGCCACCTGCAAGGAGCAGTTTCCAGGTTTCCAGGCCGGGCCATGCCCAGGGCTCCATGCACCAGAGGAGCCTGGGACAGACACTCAGGAAGCGGCGGCCGGTCCCCAATGGAGGCCGGTGCAGGTGGACAGGCCTCTGGCCTGCCTGACCACCACTGGCATCTGGATCCTCACGATAACCCGCAGCCAGAAGTCCCAGCTGAGCTCTGTGCCCACGTCACCCTAAGGACAGGGAACGATGCTGGAAGGACCCAGCTCAGCTGCAGCCACCTCGGACCAGAGGGTGCCCATCCCTAGGGGCTATGGGCTTGGCAGCACCCGGAAGCATAGACTCTGCATGAGGCCCTGGGCCCCTCACCTCAGACCTTCATCTGAGCAAGAGCCTGGCACTCAGCTCCTGGGCACCACCATTTGCTCCCTGCCCAGTTGGCCCTAGGGCTGTCGGTGCTGCCACTCCACAGGCCCCAGCCAGCCACGTCCTGACCTCCTCCTCCTTGCTCCCAAGGGTGCTGGGGATGTCTGTGCTCCAACCCAGGCTACCCCCAGGGCTCCATCCTGCGCTCTGTTCTGTTTGGGCAGCTGGGGCCCCCAGATAATGCAGGTGTCCTAGCTCTAGACCCTCACTTTTTCTGGGGTCACTCTCTTTCCCCCACGCAGAGACCCTGGTCCTCCCTAGAGAATGTGGTCATGGTTGCCTTTTCCTTCCAGCTGGGGCTTGCAGCTGCTAGCAGGCACTGGCCCTGGAGGGTCCAGCAGGAAGCCAGTGTTTCCCTCCTGCAGCCCCAGAGTGGGGGCCTGTCTCCCTGGCACTCACAACACAGTGTGCCCACGGGGAGGGACAGAAAGCAAAGAGCAAGTGATGAGCGGGAGAAACAAAGCCACAATACCATAAAGCAAACAAAATTAATGCTCTGAAATAAATAAATCACAGAAGGCTTTTTTCAAAAATACATACATTTCAAAGAAAAACAGAAACAAAAATCAATCAAAATAATGAGCATTAAAAATGGGGCTTGAGAACAAATAGAAATTAAAAAAGCAGAACTCCACGCCAGGCGCGGGAGGCTGGGCCGTGCGTGGTACCTGTACATAGGGACGGTGACCGTGCGCTCATAGTACTGCCATGTGGAATGCAGGTCGGTGCGCGAGAGGTTGGTGGCATAGAACCTCCAGGCAGACTGTAGAAGAAGACAGGCTAGTCAGTGCAACAGGGGTGGCCAGGCCACACCGCCCAGGTGGCCATCAGCAGAATGGCAGCCCTGTGCCTGTCCTCTCCCCACAGCCTCAGATAACCCTGCAGAAGCTAGTGGGGTTTGTAGGAGGGGGAGCTGGCCAACGGCTCGGCCCCACCTCACACAAGACTGCCAGACGGCCTTGGTGTCTTTCCTGCCCATGTCTCCCCGATGCTCAGTGGGTCTGTTTCATGGTGTTCACCTCACTGCCCAAGACCTGGGAGAACCTGGGCATTGGCTGCCAGGTTAGGACGCCTCCTTCCTCAAGGCATGGTGGCCCAGGCTGGGTCTCAAGCCTGCCACTCAGGCTGCCCCACTGGCCAGGGCTTCCTTCAGTCCCCTACCCTTTCATGCATGTGACTTGAATCTACCACTTCAGCCCGTTTAAAGTGCACTCTCCCTGTGGTCCAACCATCACCACCACCTGATTCTACCATTTTTCAGCCATCGGAAAGGAGCTCACACACTGGGCAATCACTCACCACTGCTCCCCCAGGCCCTAGCTACCACCAACTTGCATTAGTCTCTGTGGATTTGTCTGTTCTGGAAATTTCCTACCAATGGAAGCACACAGTACATGGCTGTTCCTATCTGGCTTCTTGCACTGAGCATCATGCCCTCCAGGCTCACCCACACTGCAGCATGCGCCTGGTCCTCCTTCCTTCCTGGCTGTGTCTGCTTAATATCCAGCTGTGGACACAACACGTTTTGATTGTTCCCTCATCCACTGATGGACGCTTGTTTCCACCTTGGGGCCATTGTACACAGTGCTGCTATGACACTGTACAAGCTTTCAGTTCAAGGTCCATTTTCAGGGGTTTTTTGGGTCTGCACTTAGGAGTAGAACTGCTGGGTAAGATGATAACTCTGTATTTAACTCTCTGAGAAGATACCACAGGGGCTTTCCAGGGTGGCTGCACCGTTACATCCCTGTTGCAATGTGGGAGGCTTCCACTGTCTCTATGCTCACATCAACACCTACTTTCCATCTTTCAAAATGTTAGCCATCCCATAGGTAGGAAGCGACACATTGTGGCTTCGATTTGCATTTCCCTAGTGACCAGTGATATTGGGCATCTTTTCAGGGGCTTAATGACCAATTGCTTATCTTCTTTGGAGAAATGTCTGCTTAAGTCCTTTGCCCAAGAATCCTTTGGGTCATTTGTCTTGTTGAGTTATAAGATGTATGAGGTTTTTATATATTCTAGATGCTAAACACAGGTGGTTTGAAACATCTCCCATTCTGTGTGGTGTCTCTTCTCCCTCAAGAGCATCCTTCCAGGCACAAGACTTTAATTTTGATGACATTCAATTTCTCTTTTCTTGCTTGTGTTTTTGGTATCATATACAAAATATCAAGGCTATAGAGCTTATTTTCTTCCAAAGATTTCTTAAACTCACTATGTAACCCAGGCTAACCTGAGACTTGCAATCCTCCTGCCTCAGCCTCTTGAGTGCTAGATTATAGGTCTGTGCCACTGCGCTCTGCTAAACTGCATTCTTTTATAAAAGATATCCAGTTGTCCCAGCAACATTTGTTGAAGAGACTGTCCTTTCCTCTTTAGATCGACTTCACACTCCTGTCCAAAATCAATTCACCATTGATATATGGGCTTATGTATGGACTGTCCATGCCACTGCTCTCTATACCCATCTGTACATGAAAACCACAATCCTTTGATCACCATAACTTTGTAATAAATTTGACATCAGAAAGTATGGATCCTCCAGCTTCATTCTTCTGTTTCAAGGTGGTTCTGGCTATTCAGAATCTACTATGATTCCACATGCATCTTAAGATCAGCTTTTCCATTTCTGCAAAAAAGGGGCCATGGGCTTATGATAGGGAGTGCATTGAATCTACAGATCAATTTTTGTTACTCCCATCTTCCAAACCATGAACGTGGGATGTCTTTCTGTCTAGTTAAGTCTTCATTCACTTCTTCTAACAGCATGCCTAGTTTTCAGCATGAGGACCATGTTCAAAGACAATGAGGTCCAGGCTGGCCCAGCCATCCCAGAAGGATGCAGATGACCCCTCAGATGCCTTGGTGGCACACAGAGCCTGGGGTCTCCTCTAGGGCTTTCCTACTGGGTCTTTGCCTCCAGGGAGCCACAATCACACCCAGCTCCCGGGCACCACCAGGAGCATTCCTTCCCATCCTTCCTCCCCTGCAGCCAGGCTGCTGGGGTCACTACCAACAAAAGCTTTAGCCCCCAGACTCCCAGGACTGTCCACTTCCCTCAGTGGAAGCACTTCTGACCAGTAACTCTGCCACAGAGACTCCAGCCTGTGGCCACTCATCAGACACAGGCTGGAAACACCTTGAAGCTCTAGAAACAGCCAACATCCAGCCATGGGGAAACCTGACTGCCAAGCCTGAGGTGCTGCCCATTCTGATGAGTGAGGGCATCTGGGACACGCAGAAGTGGAAGAGCAAGGCAGCACCCCACTGCTGCCCTTTGGTGACACTTCTGCTCTCTGGGATAGCTGCAGGCTGCTGTTGAAGACCCTCAAGAGGAGGGGTGAAGGCCTTAGGGCAGCTGTTCCCTGCACCATTTAAAGCCCCCTGCCCTACCAAGGTACAGTTACTTTTTTCCCATTGTCAACAGTAGAGTGAGATTGTGGGGCACTTTTATTCTTCTTTGTGCTCTTTTGCAATTACAAATCAGTAGCCATTTGGAGTATTTATGGTGAAAGACAAATACATACCTACACACACAAAAGCAAGCTGGACCCATGGCCAAGCCTGTGAGGGCCATGTCTTCAAAAGAGAAAGACAGGGGGGAGGCAGGGCCACCTCCAGCCAGCAGTGAGCCAGCCAACCTGTGGGGTATTCTCTGCTCTTCTGCCCACAGGTTTAGGCAACCACTGACCCCTACCTGCCCCTGAACGGTGGGACTGGCTGACGGTCTCAGGGCACAATGGCTGTGTCCACAGCTCGGGCTCACAGCCATGCAGACATGGCTCAGACACCCTTGACCCCCAGAGCAAAGCCCTGAGCAGTGGGCCTCCCTGCAGGGGAACAGATGTGCTAAGGCACCTGGCGCTCAGGACACCAGAGTGTGACCAGGACATTGGCTCCTCACCAGCAGATGCTGGGTGACCTCAGGAAATGTTTCACACTGACTTACACGTCCTCATTCCAGCAGAATGTTCCTGCAGAAGGACAGGTTTTGTCCCCATCCAGACAGACAGAGAGAAGCCCAGACACAGCCACCAGCAGGCTGTCCTTCTAGACAAAGTGGGACGAGAACAGCGGTTGATCCCTGGTGGCCACGAGAACTTACCTGGATCAGGCCTGCCGCTGGGTTCCGCCTCTTCTCAAAGTGCTTCTGCCGATGCTGCTCTTGGACTTTCAAGGCAAAACCAGAGCCCAAAATGCCCTGCAAGTCACCAAGGTCAGCCCAGGGCCCAGACCCAGGCCCCGTGCCCCTCCTGCAGCCCTGCATGGACTCCACCTCCCCCATCCTCAGTCCCTTGGCACCTGGAGAACACGATGGAATACCCTTGGATATGGGTCAAGAAGACCTCTGGCCACCAGCAGACATGTTGTTGTTGTTGTTAGGTGCCATCAAGTTGTATCTGACTCATAGCGACCCTCAGAGGGTTTGCAGTGGCTGTTTCAGGATTGCCTCGGGAGTGGATTGCCACATCCTTCTCCCATTTTTGTGATGCTGGGAATCAAACTTGGGACCTCAGAGACTACAGAAGCATTCTACCACCTGAGCTAAATCGTAGCCCTTACCAGTAGGCACAGCAGTGCCCAAAAGAACTGCCGGTCTGTCCACACCCCAGCCCTACCCCAGCCATTCTCTGCCTGCCCTGATGCAACAAAACATCAGGAGACCCCTCTGCTGATGCCTGGGAACACTCTGGTCTTGAGGAGCCCTGACGGGAAGCTGGGTCACCAGATAGCACTCTCCCCGACCACTAGGAAGCCACTACCCAGAGACGTTCAGACAGGAGGAGACACAGTGGCCCACAGAGCCAGGTCAGAAGCCATAGCCTGGGGATCATAGGCCCCTTCTGAGTGTGCTGCCAAGGTGCCGCCGACCCTGAGGCCGGAGCAGCCTTACACTCATGGGCCCTGTGGGGACCTACTTCTGTCCCAGGTTCCCACGGCAGCCAGGGTGGCCTGTGGTCAAGTGTCCCATGGGAGCCCTGCAAGACCCTGGTCCCTAAGGCCAGAAGGGGCCCCGGCTCACCGCAGGCAGAGCAAAGAACGAGACACCGATGAGGGTGAACGTTGCCGCCAGGAGCCTCCCATTCCAGGTCTGAGGATACTTGTCTCCGTAGCCGATGGTGGTCAGGGTGATCTGTGGGGCAGGGGCTCCAGTCACTCAGCTCAGCTGGCAGTGGCCACCACAGTAACCCCTGACCTTGGGCCAGACACTCCTGCTCAGCCCTGGGGGCTCCCCAAGGGACAGATGTGGGGGCCCCCTCTCCCACCTTGCCACACTAAGCAGGAGGAGGCAGGGGGTCAGTTGGAGCCCTTCATCCCTGCTAGCCCATCGAAAACCCCAAACCCTTCTCTCTTCCACGTTAGGAGAATCATCCCAAGGGCCTTGTTCTAGTCACACCGGAGGCCACACAGCTTCCCCATGAGGGTGCAGTGCAAGAGGAGGAGTTTCCCTGAGGTGTCCAGCGCCTGGCTATGCTGGGACACCAGCAGGGAGCAAGATAAGTCCTGAGCCATCCAGGGGCCAGGAGTCCTGGACAGCACGGAGGGACTTGGAGAAACAGCGTGCGGAGGGCAGAGGTGGGTAAGAGCCAGCAGAGGCCAGGAGACTCTGTGAGAGGCCAGGAAAGGGTGAGGTGACCAAGAGGAGAGACAGGCAGAGGTGGGGGAGGGGATGCCCAGAGAGAGCAGGCCATCCCTGTGCCCAGGGATTGAGGTTCAGAGCCCTCTCCCATGGTAGCAAGGAAGGGCCAGGGTCCCCAGGTGACCCCAGCTGGGTGCTGGGTGATGAGAAGGGCCAGAGGCAGGAGGTGGCCCCAGGTATCTCTGACAGGGCCTGATGATGGGGGCTTGTGGAGGGCAAGGCACACCCCCTGCCCACCAGACCTGTGTATGCCCTGAGCACGAGGCTCAGGATGGCCATGTGGCTGAAGGTGGGAGGCCACCCTGGCTGCGACTGGGAGGTGGGCACAGGACAGACCTGCAGAGATGGGGGTCTTAGACAAGGTGTGAGCTGGAAGTGGCCATCCCTCCCACACAGACCCCATGGGCCCACCCAGACTCTGCCCCAAACACAAGAAGGGTGCATTCCACGATCTGATGCCAAGGAAGAGGCCAGCACCAAGTGGGGAGGACGTGACTCAGCCATGATGCCTGCCACAGAGCCGCAGCCCAGCAAGGGGCACCACATGCAGTATGACAGCGAGTGTGCCTCAGCTGCCACCAGCACATGGACCTGCAGAGAAGGTTCTGGAAAAGGCACCAGGAAGCTGGCCACAGGTAACGGCCTAGGTCTGGGAGACTCCCTTCTACTCACCCCTCCCTTGGCTGGGATTTGAGACAAGCCTGATCTCCTGGTCAGTGTTGGATATAACCAAGACGCATTCGAAGACACGAAACTCCTGTCACCACTCTCCCTAAGACTCAACTACGTAGCCGTAAAGGGCATTGAAGAGACAAAGAAGTGGGAGGCAGAGGATGAAAGAGGAAAGAAGGGACAGTGGGATGCGGCTCAGGCCGGAAGGTCAGGGGTGTGCCACACCGAGGGGAGGCCAGGAACCCAGAAGGCCTCTGAGCCTGGTGCAGCAACAGACAGCAGGGAAGGCCGGCCTGACACACCTTAACATGGAGGCTGGGCCCCTCCCCAGCTGCACAGAGGACTTTCAAACACACAGGCCCAAAAAAGCACCCCTGAAACTCTCAGCAGCCATCCTGTTCTCCAAAGTGAGGCTCAAGAGGGCTGGGGGACGGAGGCTGCACCACACAGGCAGGGCCTAGAGACCAGCAGGCAGGGCAAGTCTCGCTCTGCCAGGGAAGGGGAGCGCCAGAGGTCAGAGTCAGGAAGGAGCAGCATAGGCCTGTTATGTGGGGCTGTCGGTCACCCCAAAGACAGCCACAGGGGCTGGCCACAGAGAGAATCAGAGGGGACCCAGGGTCTGCATTTCAGGAGCCATAAGGCATTTTTAGATACATGTTGTTGTTGTTGTTAGGTGCCGTCGAGTCGGTATCCAACTCATAGCGACTCTCATAGGGTTTTCAATGGCTGACTGTTTCAGGATTGCCTTGGGAGTGGATTGCCAGGCCCTTCTCCCATTTTTGTGGTGCTGGGAATTGAATTTGGTACCTCAGAGACTGCAGCGCAGTGCTCTACCAACTGAGCTAAATCCCAGCCCTTTAGATACATACAAGTACTATTTTGAGAAAACAGATAAAAAAATTATAGTTCAATTCTGAAAGACAAGAAGGCTGCAGCCCTCAGAAAGCCTGGGGAGAGCTGGGTACTGTGGCGCACGCCTGTAATCCCAGTGGCTCGGGAGCCCAGGCAGGAGGATCACAAGTCCGAGACCAGAGGCAGTCTGCATAATTTAGTGAGACCCTATCTCAAAAACTAAAAAAATGGGATTGGGGCACAGCTCAGTGGTCCAGCACTTGCAGAGCATGCAGGTGCGAGGCCCTGGTTCAACCCCCAGAACCACAAAAAAATAAAAGAAAGAAAGAAAGAAAGAAAGCCTGAGGAGGGTGGGCAGTGCCCCAGCAAGGGTCCCAGGGCCAGGTAGGCACAGATCCGGGCCCTGGCACCAGGCTTCCCACAGCAGAGCCTGAACACATGGACAGTTGGGGCATCCCAGGTGTGTCTGCCCCTGCCTTGGGCCCAGCCTCACGCCTGCTTCCTCCCAGGAGGTGCTCGAAGCCATTTATAAAATTATCACAAATAAATCACCCTCTGGCTTCAGCCCCAGGGGAGTCTGCCAATCCTGTCCTGGGGACTCTGGGTGGATAGCACTTGCTCAGCCACCAAGGCCATTCAGCAGTACCATCAGGGCCTCCCAGGGAACGATGGACTCTGGCACATGCATTGCCTGTGTGGGGCGTCTGCAGCCATAGGGGAGGAGAAGCCAGGATCAGATCCATTCTGACCTAAGCAAGGCCCAGCCTGGTCTCCAGAGAGCCAGTACTGGCCACATGGGGCTTCAGGGGTCCACAGTCCATCCCCATTCCAAGCAGGAGTCCAAAGGTGCCCAGCAAGGCCCTTGTCAGACAGACAACAAGAGGTGGACCCTCAAGGAAACTGGGCAGAGCAGGCATGGGGAGCCATGCATGAAAAGGCCAGGGAGGCTCTGGATGCGGGTAACCCCAAGGCTAGGAGGGGTGGCCAGGAGCATAGCCACCATCCACAGGCTGCAGAGTCCAGCACAGGAAGCCAGAGAGCAGTATCTCTTTTCTCTTTTGTCACTCACCATGAGGGTCAGGACAAGGGGTGGGAGGCCACACGCTGGCGGCCTGGAATGATGGCAGTTGGCTCTGGGGGCGAAGGGCCCTGGGGAGCGGCCCATGGGAGGAAGGAGTCAGCCTCCCCCTGGCTCACTGCCAGCCTCAGTCACCACCTGCACACATTTTTATGGCCACAGGTGGCCACCAGGTGGCCCCCGAGAGACACGTCCACACAGCTCAGACTAAGGGCAGCAAGGCACCACCTCCAGGCCAGGGTGGAGTGGTAGGAGGAGGGTGGGAAAAGGAACGGTCAGGACAATCATCAGGACGTACCAGGCCCCACCAGAGCGCATCTGCGTAGGTGTCGAAGTGGTCATTCTCGCCCTTCTCCGCCAAGTACACCAGAAATGAGGCCAGGATGAGGCAAAGGAAGCCGATGTACCAGGCTGTGACCAGCTCCTGCAAGGCAGGCAACAGTGTCACGCCCTTGGCTCAGGCAGCCTGGCCAGCGTCCAGCCCCAGGCTCCGTGTCTCTAGCCCTGAGGGGCAGACTCCCCTTCTGGGCCAGCAGAGGCTCAGCCAGGGTGGAACCCCCACATGGGATCCACAGGAGGGGCTGCTGGTGGTGTGATGTGGGCCATGGCGGCCCTTCACGTGAGTACCTCAGACATGGGTCCACAGCAGCCAGCAATCAGGGCCAGCCTGCTGGTCCTGCCCAGGTCAGGGGGTGGGCATTTACCCTGGCAGCCCTAGGACTCTGCAGAGACAGCCCAACGGGACTTGGGCCACTCAGTACCCCAACACCACAGCATCCAGGAGAAGACAGACCCTGTACAGGGGAGCTCAGTGCCCCCAGAGTCCAACACTTGCCCAAGCCACCATGGCCAACAAACCCCTGCAGGATTCAGGCAGAGAGGACAATGGGGAAGGGCCAGCTGGGTAAATAGGCCCACACACAGCCTGGCAGAACTGTGACCATGCCACTGGGGGACCCGGGACCCCCTAAACACAGAGCATGTGGCCATAGGTACCCCATGGCCAACAACCACCACAAGCCACAGCTTAAACAACCACATGGGCAGGTGACTCTGGCAGTGTATTGATCCAGGCACTAGGACAGGAGCCGCCCAGCCACAGAGCAAGGAGGCTCCAGGGAGGGCCATGCTGACCAGCCTCACCAAAACCAGCTTTCTGAGGACAAATAACAAAGATATGTCAAGTCACAAGAAGGAAACCCAATAAGAAGGGGAGAGGGGTTCATTCTTATCTGGACAGCCCCCAGGTGCCATCCAGACCTATTGGCCCTCTGTCCCAACTGCCCTGGATGTTGGAGCAAGCCCAGGGAGGTGGGCCCAGGCAGACAGCAGGCTCCAGGCTGCTCACCTTACTGTGAGCGTAGACCACAGAACCCAGAAGCTTCCAGGTGCCTCCACGCCGGTCCATGCGGATCATCCGTAGGATCTGCAGGAACCGCAGACTCCTGAGCGCAGATGTGGCGAAGACATTGCCCTGGGAGCCGGCAGCCAGCACAGCGATGGAGGCGATGAGCACCATGATGTCTGCAGGAGACGGGCGAGCTCGCGGCAGCTCCTCCTTCCACGGCAGAGCCCCAGGGCTCCAGGAGGAGGGCCTGATGGGCCCGGCAGTGCGTGCCAGGCACCGGCGTGGGGCTCCAGAGAGGACAGCTTCCATGGAGCACCTGCCTGCCCTGGGTCTGGTACAGGCTGCCCAGCACCTTGTCCCTCCCAATGTCCAGGCCACATTAGCCATGGGACTCAGGGTCGAGCTGGTCCTGCCCTCCTGCCCAGTCTGCTCTGGCCAACACAGGTGCCCTATCCCCACACCCAGCTCTGGTGACCACCCCACCAAGCCTCACCAATCACACAGAACGGCTTCCTGGCAAACTTCAGCCGCCCCCTCCAGCCACGGTACCGGCAGCAGCAGCCCGCAGCCCAGATCCTCACAAAGTATTCCACGCCGAACACCACGATGGTCACAATTTCCTGTGGGAGACACAGCCAAGACCACTTTGTGACCTGGGGAGGGACTCAAGCCACCCTGACTCCACATGGGAGGTTCCAGCCCCAAGGCAGAATCCAGGGCTGGGGAGGACCTAAAAGGGAACTACAGGCCCATCTCAAGCCCACATGGACACATCTCATGCGAACAAGCAGCAAGGGTTGAGGGTCTGCCCTGGCTGAACTGGGGGATCTGCCTTGGCTGAGCTGGGGGTTCTGTCCTGGTTGAGCCATAAAGGGTCTGTCCTGGTTGAGCTGGGGAGTCTGTCCTGGCTGAGCTGGGGAGTTTGCCTGGCTGAGCTGGGGGTCTGCCCTGGCTGAGCTGGGGTGTCTGTCCTGGCTGAGC
>VMDO01000720.1:0-32132 GCA_007922755.1 Pedetes capensis
GTATGGATTCAGGGCAGGGAAATGACTACAAAATGAGCATGTGGGTTCACTGGGCCACCATCAAAAGGACTTGGCCTCCATATGCCTCTTGCTAAGAGAGAGATCACGATGGTATTTTGCCCACTGTTGTATGTGTAGTCTCAGTTTCTATTCCAGTAGTCCTTGAAACACATGGCTCTCCCCTTCCATAGTTCTCTTTGGGAGAAGTATTAGGTTGTGTAAACTTACACGCTATCATTTCAGATTTGTCACCCCAAGTGACCTGTCCTAATGGGCTCAGGACCTGAGAACTGACTCAGATCTGCAAGATGGGTTAGGGTCCATGGTTTCTTAGTATTGCAAGTTCATCAGCTTTCTGTCCATCCACTTTTGACATTGTTGTTGTTTTGGTTATATTAGTCAAGCAACACTCTCACTGGCTGCTAGTCTGTCTCATTTTGTGCTTTTTTAGCATCACCATAGATCTCTCCATGTCAAGACCTCCTGGTTGCCACTGTGGCCTTGCTTCCCATTCTGTAAATTATGTTCATCTTGCCTGTGATGGTTATATTCCTTCACCAGGCCTCTGATATTCCAGAAACTTCTCAAACCATTGTCACTAGCGAGCTTAGTAACATAGTAACAGTTCTGGTCACCATCAACCCTGGCCTAGAGAAGTTCTGAGCCTCTTGTCAATGGTGATGCCCCTCTCACTAGCACAGTCTCCCTTGTTTTAGTGAGGGAAATGTCCTTTGGGCTTTTCCAGAGCCTGTAATAAGCTGGAAAGTTCTCTGGTCTTCTACCTTAAAACCATTTTAACGTGCTCATCTCTGTGAGTCTTTCAACAGCTTCCATGAACTTTGACAAGGAAGTTCTGGCATCTCTGCCTCATTTTACCTGTATGACATCCAAACAGTATAATTAGAACCAGCACTGGGTGTTCTTGCCAAGGTATTAATCCTGAGTAATGAGAGAGTGCACTCAATCATTTATTCAACTCTGCCATATCTCACCTTATATTCCAACCCCTTAGTCCAACATCATCAAGATCTCTTCCCATGTATGTTAAGCTGGTTCCTTTTGCTACGTTTTAGCCATGCACATTTCCTCCCATAGCAGGGACTGTACATTCCCATGCAGGTTATGATGAGACTTGACCTTAATTATTGGTCAAAATCATTAAGGAAAAATGAGGAGCAGATCTTGAAGAGAATAAGAATTATCTGGTAAGGAATTGGCCTCTGATGAGGTTTCTGCCTGGTCTCCAGGAAATAGGAGGCTGCTATTCTCTGGAAACCCCCATGTGTCTGTTAGCTTGTCATGCTGTGGGGGCTTGTATGTTGCTGGGATGCTCAAAGCTTTGCCCTGGGTATTTCAGGTACCAGCAGGGCCACCCATGGTGGACAGGTTTCAGCTGAGCTTCCAGACTAAGACAGACTAAGGAGAAAGACCCAGCAGCCCATTCCTGAAACAATTAGCCATGGAAAACTGTATGAATAGCAGAGAAGCACTGTCAAATATAGTGCTAGAAAACGAGTCTCCCAATCTGGAAAGCATTCAAAAAATAACTGAGGAAGAGTTGCTTCCTTGAAGTAGAGTTGACCTTAATGATGGGAATGGAGTAAAGGCCCTGAAATCTCCTTTTGATGATATGATGTGACTCAAAATGAGAAGAAACACAGTGCCTGCAACAATAGGCTCAAACATAAAAAGATGATGTGCATGGCAGTTTTGGGTAGTGTTTCATTCTGTTGTACATAGGGTCACTATGAGTCAGATCCAACTCTATGGAACCTAATAACAACAATTTCCAGAAAAGGGAAGAGGGCTACTTCTGAGATTCAGAGGATAGGAATAACTCAGGATCATCTATCCAAATGTCCCTACATGCGTAGACATTTGACTCCCCAGGTGTTGGGATTCCACTCACTTTCTATTCAGTCCTTACTTTTCAAAGAAGCATTACTAGGATTGTTAGTCATTTTGTAACACTGTAAACCTCATGACCCAATCTGGGGCTTCATTTCCAGAAAGTCTGTCTTTTGACTATAAGATATTAGGGTCTTTTGAAATGGTGTTGTAGAGGGCTTCTGACCTTCAAATCACACCTTGGGATGACAGTTGGCTGGCATCAGCCTGTCATTTAAGGCTTCTATCTCAGTTAACAAAACCCCAAATAAATCTGCAGTCATTATTATCACCATTGCTCCCACATGTTTGAAGGGCTAGAGTTACTGCATATGCTAGTATGTGTTGGCTAAATCCAGAGAGAGAGAGAGAGAGAGAGAGAGAGAGAGAGAGAGAGAGAGCATGTAGTAATAGAAGTTGTTAGGTGCCATGGAGTCCCACTCATAGTAATCCTCAAGGTTTTCAATGGCTGACTGTTTTGGGATTGTCTTGGGAGTGGATTGCCACATCCTCCCGTTTTTGCAGTGCTGGACATCAAACGCAGGTCCTCAGAACGTGTGGAGCAGCACGCTACCAATTGAGGTAACCCCCAGCCCTAGGAATAGGGGAGAGAGCAGGAAACCTGTCAAACTTCAGTAGAGCTATGCTCTGTGGGAGGAGTGAGGAGGAGGAGGTCTGAGGAGATGCCTGAGACCTGGTGTGGCTTAGTTTGCCGAAGCAGGGAGATGTAGGACAAAGGTTGTTTGCAGAGCTGCCCCACACTAGCCAGAAGTGGCAAACACCTGTACCACCACCACATTCATTCACTCACTACCTGGGGTCACTCCCTTTTTCAGTCACTCCCTTTTTCACTGTCTGTTATGATGACTGTCATTTCAACTTCACTCCTCATGGACGGTTGCTTTCTCTTGAATTCTAAGAGCCACTGCGGCAGTGAGTTTTCCCTCTCTTACAGGGCTTCTGACAGGGGGTTAAATTTCATATTTTGAGATGGAACACTTGAATCAAGTCAATTAGTGTCCTGACCCCTAGATTAAGACCATTAAAATCTAATCCAGTGGGTACTCCCCTGGTTTCTACTGGTACATGTTAGAGGAAATTCTTGCAGCTTTTTGTGGTATATATTTCCTCTCTTATCAAACCCATCCTATTCCTAGCTGGAATGTGTTAGAATTTAACCTTATTTATTGGCCTAGTAGTCAGAAAAGAATGTAGGTGCAGCTCCTGATGGGGACACCTGTCACCTTATAGAGGTGAGAACCCCACCATATCTTATTGCATAGGCCATCTCTGCAGATTCTGAGTGTTAAGGGGTTTTAAAGAGCCGTATTCTTCAGGAATATATAGTCAGATGTCCCCACTCTATGTTTCAGGGTCCCAGGTTTTCCCAAATAGAGTCCTAAACTCAGTTTAACACATATGCATTGACTAAGCAGTCTGTTGTCTTTGAAGCTCTGATCTATAAACTATCAGATCCTGAGTCTGATTTTCAGGTGTTTTCCCTCCCTCTGCAGGAGATAAGGCTGTCTTTATAATCTACTGCAGAGGCCTTCTGGCATGTGTTTGTGTGTGTGTGCGTGTGTGCATGTGCATGTGTGTGTCTTGGTGTACATGTGTCCTCTGCACCCTATTGCAGAACATAATTGTCTGGTGGGTCTTGTGGCTTCACATTAGTGATCCATTGCAGCAGATCCACTTGTTGTTAGATGCCCTCAAGTCAGGTCCAACTCACAGTGACTCTGTGTACAACAGAACAAAACACTCCCTGACTCTGTGCTGTGCCTGGCATTATGTCAGTGCTTCTCTGCTATTCATAGAACTTTTGATGGTTGATTGTTTCAGGATTGTTTCAGGAGTGGGATGCTAGGTCCTTCTCCCATTTTTGCAGTGCTGAGGATCAAGCATAGGGCCTCAGAGAGTGCAGAGCAGCCCTCTACCAACTGAACTAAATCCCAGCCCACAACATGTACACACACACACACACACACA
Source organism: Pedetes capensis (assembly GCA_007922755.1). Taxonomy (NCBI): domain Eukaryota; kingdom Metazoa; phylum Chordata; class Mammalia; order Rodentia; family Pedetidae; genus Pedetes; species Pedetes capensis. Next base: position 3,877 of record VMDO01000720.1, read on the forward strand.
CACACACACTGCTTATTAAGCTTCCTCGGTTTATCATAATTCTTCTGTATACATTATTTTCTACATATTTTTCAAATGATCCAAGTGCCTGAATCATTACACTGATGAGGCTTGCTTTCAAGTCATAATCAGTAAATTTTTTTTTTATCAATGAGCCATTAACTTGTGCCAGGCACTATATGAGTCTCTATACCACATGAATGGGATATTCTAACCGCTGGTATATTTATTTATCCACCAACTTCTGATTGAAGCTTTCTCCTGGGGGTAATAATTCCCCACATTTCTACCTTATTCTGCATGTGGATGCAGAGATCCTTAGACAGTGAGACACTGGGGCTGAACAGAAAGAAAGTCACCCATGGATGTGGAAATTGTCCCCCAAAATCCACATGACCCCCAGGATAAGGTGTTGGGTAGGACACTGACAGTGTCTGCTACAAATACAAGGTTTTAGTTAATTTTATTTAAAACACCTAGTCTTGTCTCACTTGAGTAGTTTTCATTGTTTTTCATTCATCTATTAGATACTTATTTCAGGCTGGGGTTTAGGTCATTTGGTAGAGTACTGCTCTGCACTCTCTGAGGACCCAGGGTCAATCCCCAGCACTGCAAAAGTGGGAGAAGGATGTGCCAATCCACTCCTGAAAACAATCCTTAGACAATCAGCCATTGAAAACCCTATGAGGGTCACTGTGAGTCAGACCAACAGCACCAAACAACAACCGTCCTACTATTAAGTCACAAAGAAGATAGCTTAGTATTTTGACCTTATTTTGGCTTCTTTAAAATATTTTTAATAAGGCAGATGACTTTTCCCTGCTTCTTAGTCCTATCAGTTTTCTTTCTGATAAGGATCTAGTAACAAAAGACCTTGAAATCTGAATACTTTGTGTTTATGTAATATTTTTATTTCTACTCACTTTGTTTCATTTCGCTTCTGCATTAGTAATAAAACAATGACAACTAGATTGATTAAGTTTAATTTCCAGGCAACAGAGAAAACACCAATCAATTTCACTTTAGACCCTTTAATAAACCTAATTCTTCAAACCTTTGGACTTTACAAAATGGTAAATGTAACCAGCTTTTAAATATTTGTTTTGTTAATCCTTAATAAGTAAATTGAATCAATGTTTAGAATTTATTGAATGCAACTACAGTTTCCTCTTTTTTCTTCATCATTATTATTTAACTTGTATATAATATAATGAATTTCATTATGGATTTTTATATAATTACATCATGTACTTTGCACTTATTCTCTTCCACATTACCCCTATATCACTTCTCTTCCCCCCTCCCACTAATCCTCTTCTCACTCTAGATATCTTCCCTTGTATTTTCCAATCTTAGATACATACAATTAAATATATTCTATATTATATAATGATATACAATATAATATATAATATACTATATTATATATGTATATAATATTATATAATAACATATGTTATATAGAGAGGCTATCTTTTCTGCAATGTATGTTTTCAGACCCTTTGTCAAACATTAGGTGGCTGTAGCTGCATGGATTTTTTTTCCTGGGTCTTCTATTCTATTCCATTGATCTTCATGCCTGTTTTTGTGCCAGTACTAAGTCATTTTTGTTACTATGACTTGCAATATAATTTGATACCAGGTTTTGTGATGACTCCTGCATTGCTTTTTGCTTAGGATTGATTTGGCTAGTCAGGGTCTTTTGTGTTCCATATGGATTTTAAGATTTTTTTTTTCTATTTCTATGAAGCATTTCATTGGAGTTTTGATGGGAGTTGCATGAATCTCCAGATCTCTTTTAGTAATATATTCATTTTCACAATATTAATTCTTCCAACCTATGACTAAGGGAGGTCTTTCTATCTTGTGGGTATGGGACTGGAAGGTGATGTGGGGCCAAAGAGAGAAAGGGAGGAGATAAGGTCCTGAGTCCACTTGGGTTGAGGCATATCTAGCCCACCTCAAGTCCTGAGGCACACCCAGGACTCTTTTATGACTTGCTAAGGTACACTCAGCTTGAGTCCACAAAGTCAAGGCAAAATGGCATTGACCCAGTGTGGCCTGGGAATGTCCCTCCTTAAATTTCTTGCTGTGTCATTGATCCTGATTGGCTAACCCAAAATGCTGTAGATACTTGTTGGCTAGCCCAAAATGCTTAAAAGAGCAGAGCATGATAATAAAATTGAGTTGCCTCACTGAAGGACTCCCAGAGTGGCTGCGTCTTCACACTCACCACTGGTGTAGGTGTGGGGTTCCAAGTGTCTTCTTCAGTTTCTTTCTTTAGTGTTTCAAAATTTTCATTATAGAAATTTTTAGCTTCCTTGGTTAGATTTATGCTTAGATATTTTATTTGGGGGGGCTATTGTGAATGGGATTATTGTTTTAATTTCTTTGTCATCTTGTTCATTATTAGTATCTAGGAATGTTACTGATTTTTGAATAATGATTTTGTATCTTGCTATTTTGCTGAAGGTACTTATTAGAGCTAAGTTTTCTGGGGGAGTCTTTAGATCTTTTAAGTATAGAATTATGTCATTTGCAAATAGGGATAATTTGATTTCTTTGTTCCATTTGTATTTTATTTTTATTTATTCCTCTTGCCTTATTGCTCTGGCTAAAACTTCAATCTTATATTGAATAAGTGTGGAGAGAGTATACTCCTTTGTCTTGTTCCTGATTTTAGAGGGAATACTTTTTTTTTCCCATTTACTATAATGTTATGTTATCCTTGACTCAATCTGGAATAAAATAGGGTAGGTTTTTTTGTTGTTGTTTTGTTTTTGCTTTTTATGGTTAATGGTGATTGTAAATTAAGGAAATTTAAACCTAATTTACACCTTTGGTATCATGTGGAAAGTCTGACATATAATAGCCGCACTGTATATCTTAGTAGCCTCCTTCCTTCTGCAGAATTCTCAACTTGATGTTGAAGATATAAACGTGATAGTATTGGTTGTGATGTCTAGCAAGTGATGAAAGAGAATTATGCATAATTCTTAGAATAATTCAGAAGCATTTTCATCAGTATTGAGGCTAATGAAATGAATATTAGAATATTGAGTGTAGGTTGAAATTAGAAAAAGTTTGAGAACAGGTTATTCACAATATTGATAAGCCCTTAGTCATATTTATTTTTCTGAAATAATTTCTTAAAATTACATATCTTAGAACTAGAAAGGAAAGTGAAAATCTAGTGATTATAGATGGCTTCCTTTTATATTTTCTTATGATTTCCTTTATTGTTGATATATTCTCAAGTTTTTACTGTAATACCGGTTTAAAAAATGAATGAAAGCAGAATCACTGTTTTCTCTCAAGGTGGAAAATCAATTCTCTGAATAAGGTGGTGGCTACATTTTCTAAAGAGAGGAACAGGAGCTGTGAGCTGACAGCACATGGTTTAAAACACATCCCAGGACATATAGTTGGAACTTCAAAATATTAGGAACTTCAGCTCATTTCATAGTGTAGAGACACAATGGGAAGAACATTTGAAATTAGGATTTGCCTAGAGAATTTGATTTATATTTTATTTCTTTCAATAAATAGATCCCAAACAAAATTTAGTTTTTTTCAAGGTGTTCTCCTTGTTTTCTTTCTTTTTACTAATAAAGTAAAAGCATTGTTGCTACATTTACTTTTCAGTTGTGAAGAAACAATTTTATGTATTTGCTTAAAATTATATTAAGGTCTACATAAATATTTCTTGAAATGTTATAGTGTGATGTTTTAGCCTAGAATATTATATCTCTAAACTGTGTCAGGGGTAGGGTTTAGCTCAGTGGGTAGAGTGCTGCTCTGCACTCTCTGAGGACCCGGGTTTAATCCCCAGCACACAAAATATGGGAGAAGGACATGGCAATCCACTCCCAAAGAAATCCTGAAACAGTCATTGGAAATCCTATAAGGTTCTATGATCCCATGGCACCGAACAACAACAACAACAAACTATGTCAATGACAAATTTGAATCACATTCTATAAGCTATATGAATTTAGAAGTAATTTGGTTTGTAACTTAGAAATAACTCTAGACTCCCTTAGGAAAATATTTAAGAGAAACCAGGCGTAGTGCTCTTGTTGGAAAAGCCAGTTGCTGGATTTGTTGGTGGCATATGTAGAGGCAGGTTCCTATACAGCAGGTCCAGGTATGGGCACATAGAGTAGACCCCCTTAGTATTGTCTAACTACAGCATGGTCATCAGTTTAAAAGTGTTCTCCACATAATTCTGATCACCAGTAACATTTGGGTAACATCAGTAAATGGTATAGGTTTTCATATCTTTCAAATATTTTGGTTGCCACATGTACATAAAACACTAATATTAGGCCTTACAACTGGAGAAATTTTACTAATTTAATTCAATCAATATTTATTAAACATTGTCTCTGCTAGGAAGCTTAATAAGGAACCATCTAGAGAATTCTGTTTCTGAGAAGGTGATCTGTATCAACTGCATTATACTTGTTTTTGTTTTGCTTTAATGCAGATTCATGAACTTTATCCTAGAATCTCTGAGTCAGTATTTCTGTGCATAAGGCTTGGGAATCTGCCCATTCAACAAGCATCCTGGTAGACTCTTTTGTACATTAAAGATTGAGAAACATTGCTTAAGGTCTTTTCGGTTAAATGAGGCTTAGAAAATTGCTATGGGAAACAAAGAAGGGAGTGACTTCCTTTACACAGGAAAGATAAGTAAAGATTCCCAGAAGATGAGACATTCATGTGAGGTCTTAAACAATTAATGGAATTTTACTATGGACAGGAAGAAGGAAATTCCAGGAGGAGCACTAAGTATGTATAAGGGCAAGAGGTGTAGATGAGGAAGAGAGAGTGGATTTCTCTAGGTAGAGATTAGAGGAAAGGTGTCAGAGAGGAGGGAAGGTGAAAGAAAGGAGCTAAGAAAGATATTTGAATTTTCCATACAATAATACTTACTTACTGATAGGTTGGGCATTGATTTGTATTCCTCATCTCTTAGTCAGACCCGACTCCCCAGCACATAACAACAGCAACGACAAATATCCTTCAAGTTCCCAGAACACTCATGCTATTCTCTCACTACCTCAAATTTCACTTCCAATCTCTTAATAGTGGTCCATGATCTGAACCTTTTCTAGATTCTTCTTTCTTTAACAAAAAAAAGTACTTCGGATTCTTTAAAAAAAAAGGTACTTCAGAATTATTGATCAAGGACCTGTAGAAATCTGCCTTTCCATAAAAGCAATGGGGTCACTGTAAAAAAAAACAAATCACCCAAATCTACATAAAAAGAGTCAAATAGAATGTATGTGATCAGAAAGTTGCAGATTTGAGCTGGCAGAAGAAAGAATTAGTGAACTTGAAACTGGATTAATTGAGATCTTCCACAGTGAGAAATAGGAAGCAAAGAGTGGTGAAGAAGAGCATTCTCAGAGACTCAACAGGACACCACCACGTCTATCAGCATACTCATAATGTGAGTTCCAGAAAAAGAGAATAGAGGGGGTGGAACAGAATGTTTGAAGAAATAATGGTCAAAACCTCCCTAAGTTTGATGAATAACATTAATCAATATACTGAAGAGGCTCAATAAATTCAAAGTAGGATAAAACCAATGAGCTCCACATTTAGACAGATATTATTTATCAGAAACAAGAAATAAATAGAACCTTGAAAGTAACAGGAGAAAATCAATTTGCCATGAACTAGGGATTGTTAAGATTAATGGGTGATTTTTCATGAGAAACATTTTCGCCAAGAAGATACACAAAGGGTTAAGAAATAAGTGAAGAGTTGCTCAACATCATTAGCCATCAGGAAAATGCACATAAAAATTCTATGAGGTTCTACTTTACATCCATTATGATGGCTATAATTTTTTTTAAAAAAAGGAAAGAAGAAAATATTGGTGAGAATGTGGAGAAAATGGGACTCTCAGACATCATTAATAAGATTATAAAATGATGCAACTACTTTGTTAAATAGTGACAGTTCCCCAGAGTATTGAACATAGTTAGCATTTATCCTTGTAAATCTAATCCTAGTCATATTCTCAATAGATTTGAAAATATAGATCCATACAAATCTTGTGTAAGCATATTCACATCAGCATAATATCCAAAAAGTAGAGACAATGTAAATGCCCATTAACTGATGAATGGATAAACAAAATGTGATATACCCATGTGATGGATCATTCATCCGTAAGTAGAATGAAGTACTTATACATGTTACAACGTGGATAAACCTTGAAAAAATTATGCTAAGTGAAGAAGCCAGGAACAAAAGGCCACATGTTATATGATTACATTCATATGGAATGTGCAGAATAAGTAACATCATAGAGCAGAAAGTAGTTGCCAGGGATTGTTTATGGGAGGAGGGGATGAGAAATAACTACTAATGAACATAGATATTCTTGCCCAGGGGATAAAAATGTTCTGGAATTAGAAACTGGTTATGGTTGCCCGACTTGTGAATATGCTAAAAACCACAGAATTGCACATTTTAAGTGGGTGAATTTAATGGGTTTAGCTCAGCTGATAGAGTGCCATTCTGTGCTCTCTGAGGTTCTCGGTTTGATCCCCAGCACCACAAAAACAGGAGAAGGACATGGCAATCCACTCCTGAAGCAATCCTGAAACAATCAGCATTGAAAACCCTATGAGAGTTGCTATGAGTCAGCACCTAACACTCAATAGCACTCGATAGCACCTAACAACAACAACAACAAAATTATATTTCAATTTCCAAAAAGTGTATCTAGATACTATTTTGTTTCCCAAGAGCCCTGCTTATTAAATTTCTGGTAAAATCATTTAACTTCTGCCCAGAGGAGAGTTACAATAGCAGGATAAATATTATAAGAAGGAAAATTTCATGTCATTAACATTTAATCATTCAAAAAATACTTAATGATGGATTCTCTCTTGCTAGACAGTAGGGATATAGTTTGAAAAAAAAACAGAAATAGACTCAGCTTTTAGTTGGGATCCAGTTTAGTCAGAGAACTTTTCACAGTTGGAATTGTCAAATAGTGAAACTGTCTCCCTTCACGGGTATTAAGTGCCCTCCAAATACTGACGTGTTCACACGGGGGCTGAATTACCACCTGTTGGGATGCTGTAGATGGATTTCAATTTCGGGTAAGTGCCAAGTCTTCTAAGTCTTCATTTGACCTGAAATTCTGATCTTCTGGCAAGCTTCATTTATGTTCTTGTGATTGCTAGTTTGGTTTCAGCAGAAAGTTAAAAAATGCTTCTGGATTTTGGTCTCATTTTTCAAAAATACTTATTACAGAGTTAGAGACAAACAGAATGCATATGGTCTCCACTGCAATTATAACTAATCTACCTTTTCTTTCCTTGCATGCCCTGTGTTTGTGTCCACCCTGCTCAATGTATGTCTTGGTTTTTTTGTTTTCTTTCTGCATATATGACTTGCCTGCTCTTTAAAATTCATTACAATAGTCATGACACAAGAAAAAGAATGCTCATAGCTCAAAGGTCTCTTTCAAAAGAAACCAGACCCTGAAGATACTTTCTGAAAAGGTTTGGAGTCAGAGAGACTCAAATTTAATTCATGATTTCTTCTTTTAATAAATGAATGGTCTTCTTTAAATTATTTTTCTGAGTCTCAGTATTTTCATCTGTGAAAGCATTTAACTTGCAAGTCTGTTAAAAGCTTTAAATTTGTAATCTTAGCATACAGGAATGGTAGCTATTATCATCAAGATGATTTTGATAGCACAAAGGTGAATCAAAAACTTAAGAACAGTCTTCTTTTGGTATGATTTTACACAAATTATGCCTCTGGTTTGAATATAAATTCCAACCAAATTACTTTATCTAGACTAGGTAAGCATTGCCTGCAGCTGTAGCCCTGTGGAATCTGATCCCGCCAGATCTTGGAAGCTAAGCAGGGTCGGGCCTGGTTAGTACCTGGATGGGAGACCCCCTGGGAACACCAGGTGCTGTAGGCTTGGGAGAAGGACCTGGCAACCCCCTCCCAAAAATCAACCTGCCATTGAAAACCCTATGAACAGCAGAGAAGCACTGACAATAGTGTTTCCCCTGTTGCACAGAGGGTCACTATGAGTCGGATACCGACTCGACGGCATCTAACAACAACAACAACAAGGTAAGCATTTAATCATTTAAATATAGAGAGCCCTGTAGGGCATTAGAAAGAGCATAACATTGGGATTTGGAGATTTTAGTTCCTTATTGATTCTGATATCTGCAGTCGTGATCTTAGGTAAGTAACACACACACACACACACACACACACACACACACACACACACACACACACACACATAGAGTTTTGTTGTTGTAGTATTTTTTTCTTCCAGTACTGAGGGTTGAACCCAGGGCATCTCTCATGCTAGGCCAGTCAGTGGGGGCCTTTCCAGGGAGGACTGACAAGTCCTTCAGTAACTAAAGATAAGAAGGTACCCCTGAATGAGCATGGCATGATCCAGGGGCTCTAAAAAGAGGAAGTAGGATAGAGAGCAGAATCTAGGGTGTTTTGGGCCTACAGGCTCAAACTCCTAGAGCAGTGTGTGTGTGAATAATTACACCACCCAGGGGCATCAGACTACTATTTTCTGAGCTGAAGATTCAACACCAGACCAGAATCTTCCAGACCTCTGTAGTCAGGCAAAGACTTTTCAGTTTCAGGCTCTCTGGACTGAGTGACTACCGGCCTCTACAGGCACTGTTGTGGAACTACCCTATTCCCCTATTTGCAAGCCAATCCAGTAATTCCATATGTGTGTGTGTATATATATATATAAATATATATATATATATTTTTTCTATTGCTTCTGTTTCTCTGGAGAACCTGCACTGCTCAATTACCTCTGGCCTTGAACCTGTGATCCTCCTGTCTCAGCCTCCTGAGTTGCTGGGATTATAGGCATGTGCCATGGCACCTGGCAGTATTTTACATTTTTGAACATCAGTCTCCTATCTATATAATATGGAGGTTAACTTACATCAGCATTTTCCATTAGGGATCTTTGTTCAACAATATGCAGTTTTCTTAAATTTACTTGAGCACCAAACCAATTTTTATAGAGCATCTCACAAGACCACTGTGGCATAGAAAATACATGCTGGGAAATGCTGCCCTTGATAACATCTCAGGAAGACCCTTCTAGCGCTAATGTTCTGATCTGATGTGTTTCCTGCACCTAAGGGTTGTCTATCTTGAGAGAATCTCCTAACATCTCTGAGCATCAGTTTTATGTCCATAAAATACAGATAATATCAATCATGCTTAACCTTTGGTGGGAGGATTAAATAAATGGATTTGAAAATGCTTTGTAAACTACAAAACACTACCCAAATGAAAAGGTCTCTTAAGAATTCATATCTTTATAAGCTTTTTTAAAACACAGAGATTTGTTAAGAATATTTAAGACAGTATAAGCATGTTTACACTGACAAAAGCAGTGTGTAGAATTTCTTTCTCCGAGACCAAGGGAATATCTTGATTATTTGGGGGGCTTGAGTTTAATTAATATGTATCTTTTAAGTATTTATCATTTTCTGTATCCTCAAAATGGCTAGCGATATAATTAATGAACAAGTAATTGAACTATGAAGGCCCACTGGGCTCTTTAATTGCTGAGGGACAGAGAACACTCAGAGATTGTGTTCCCCAAGTGCCATTCTTATAAAATGGATTTAATGCCTTTTGTACACAGGAAATAGAATGGTTATGGGAGGTTGGGGTAAAGAGACTATAACGATCTTTGATGAAATGGAAAGAATATGACCTGGAGCCAGGAGACCTAACTGTGGTTCTGAATATGCCATTTACTGGCCGAGTGATCCTGGACAAAAAAATAACCCTGTGAGAATCGGATTCCTCCACTATAAATTTTTTTTTTGACAAAACATTGTATTGCTGTTGTGAAAAAACAATTGAGTAAATCCTTCATGATTCTACTTTGCTATAGAAATATTAGCTTATGGGTTTGATAAAGTATTTGATGCATATGCTGAATAAATGAACAAGAAACCACCAGAAAATTCTAATCTTCTAGGACTTTACAAGAATGTTGCCCCCTTTTCTAGCATTATAAAGCACATGAAAACATAATACAGTAAAACATATAAACTGTGTACAAAAGATAAATATTATGTGGAAGTCAATATCAGTTAGTATATGGTGGACTTATCTAAATCTGTGTGCTTACATTCTTGATTTTATAGTATGGGCTACATGGACATCCTTTAAGAGTGATTCCACTATTGTACAGGTACAAAGGAAGTATTTTTTTAAATCTGAAATTTCTAAGTCACAGAGCACCTCTTCCTTCTACCTTTAAGACTCTATATTCATGTTGTTGTTATGTGCCATCCAGTCAGTACAACTCATAGTAACCCTTGTAGAGTTTTCAATGGCTCTTTCAAGATTGTTTTGGGAGTGAACTGCCCTATCCTCCTATTTTTGTGGTGATGCAGATTGAACCTGGGTCCTCAGAAAGTATGTAACAGGACTCTACCAACTGAGCTAAACTCCAGCCCACTGTATTCATAGACTAAACAAATACTAATCGACAAGTTTTAATAAGTGCCCTCATTCATATTCACTGTACACTATATTTCTGGAAAAGATATTCTCAGCAGTATAATTTGACATATTTACCCATAGAAATACAATTGAATTCAGATTATTTCCCTGAAAAATGAACTGGTTGCTCCATTTTTTATTGAATGAATCAAAAAGTCCTTTATAACCTATGAATAACATTCTTTTATGCTATATGGAAATTAGTGGATAATTCCTTAGAAAGTGTTTGAAGGAGATATTATAAAAATCAATTATAGGCAACTACATTTAGTAATCTAGCCTCATAGTAACTACTGTATAATCTGCATTTTAATCTGCACACTCTCAAGTTTTAGAGGGCTACAAAATCAGATGTGAATTAGAATTGCATTCAGATTGGATTCCCACATGAGCTCTCCAGAGAGCTCCCTCAACCACAATCCAATCCACAAGCGATTCCAGTCCACATCTGATTTTGTAGCCCTTTAAAACTCTTAAAAGGGTGCAGATTAGAGTTGAGAATATAGAGAATATATGTTGCTGCTGTTAGGTGCCTTCAAGTCAGTGTCCAACTCACAGCAACTCTACATACAACAGGCAAAACACTACTGTCAGTGCTTCTCTGCTACTCATAGGGTTTTCAATTGCTGATTGTTTTTTGGGGAGTGGGTTGCTGGGTTCATCTTCCAAGCTTACAGCACCTGGTGTTACCAGGTGGTCTCCCATCCAAGTACTAACCGGGCCCAACCCTGCTTAGGTTCTGAGATCTGACAGGATTGGATGCTACAATGCTATGGCTGCAGGCAAAGAATATATGGGAATTCCTAATTTCAAACAACTTTTTATCATAACAAGCATGAAGGTAAAAACTGCCTTTATAAGATTGAAGAAGTGGATCCAATATTGCATCTTTTGCATTTTTATGGAAAATTGAAGATAATTTATTGGCCTTCTGCTGTGGAAAGTGTTAGGTTCCATTGTCTCTGCCATTATGAATACAAAACATATGGAAATGACACTGTGTTAGAGGGGAGGGAAGGATGGTCAAGGGGGAGGGGCTTATTAAGAACTAGTGTGAGTGGCTGATTGGACAAGAACTCAGAAAAGAAAACAGATATATAAGACCTTAAATCATGTAAAATCTTCAATGGTAATTTGTAAAAATAGATATGATGCACATTATAGTTTACAGTGGTGCCTATGCATCTGAATCCCTGGGCAAGTTCCTATTCCAATTATAGCATCACCAGAGTTGTATGGTTTTGTGTGTGTGTGTGTGTGTGTGAGAGAATTATAAAAAAAAATTTTATTGGAAATTTTTAATGTACACCTTAATGTGATGCATTCTGACATGATTTTCATTGTGACATTTCCATATATGCATTTTGATACACATTATTCATATAGGTTCCCCCTTACACTCTCCTATGCTTCCGCCCCTCCCACCCTCCCCATCTAAGTCTTCTCTATCTTTTACTTGGTAATATTTTTCTATATGTCCTTGGGTTCCAGTTCTGTTTAAGATAGAAACTTTTCCTGTAGTGATCTTTGTTTTTATCTTGTTAGAACAATTGCATGCATTTTCTAGACCATTTATATTGACGCCATTCTTATCTTTTCTCCTCCTTTTTTTTGATCCAACCTTTGAATAGGATTTTCCTTCTTATAATTTTGATTCAGCTCCCACATATGAGTGAGAATGTGGTGTTTCTTTTTCTGAGCTTGTGTTCGTTCACTTAAAATAATTTTCTCTAATTCCATCTGTTTTGCTGCGAATGACCTTATTTCATTTTTCTTGATTACTAAGTAGTATTCCATTGTGTATATGTATCATAGTTTTTTATCCATTCTTCTGTTGAAGGGCAATTTGGTTGAATCCATATCCTTGCTATTGTGAAAAGTGCTGCATTGAACATGGACATGCAGGTGTCACTGTGGTATGATGACCCATCTCCCTTTGGGTAAATTCCCAATAGTGTTATAGCTGAGTCATATGGTAGATCTATTTTTAGTTTTTTAAGATACCTCCATATTGATTTCCACAGTGGTTAGACCAATTTACAGCTCCACCAACAATGTCAGAGTGTTCCCTTTTCCCCACAACCTTGCCAGCATTTGTTGTTGTTTGTTTTATTGATCTTGGCCATTCTTACTGGGGTAAGGTGAAATCTCAGAGTTGTTTTGATTTGCATTTCCCTAATGGCTAGGGATGTTGAGCATTTTTTCATGTGTTTCATGGCTTTACAGACCTCTTCATTTGAGAACTGTCTACTCAGTTCCTTTGCCCTATGTTTGGGGCATAAATATTAAGGAGCATTATTGGTTCTTGATCGATTGTTCCTTGTATTAAAATGTAATGTCCTCCTTTGTCTCTTCTAATTAGTTTTGGGATGAAATTTAATCTATCTGAAATTAAAATTGCAACACCTGCTTTCTTTTGGTCCCCCCCCCCCCGCTAGGTATACATTTTCCCAGCCCTTAACTCTCAGTTTATTCCAGTCTTTGTGAGTTAGATGAGGTTCTTGAATACCACATATTGATGGTTTGTGTTTTTTCATCAAATTAGCCAACCTCTGTCTCTTAATTGGTGAGTTAAGACCATTTACATTAATAGAGATTATTGAGTAGCATTTATTGTTATATATCCAATCATTACCTGTTACTGATTTATGATTCATGTTTGCTTTGGTCCTTTCTTGGGTTGCACTCATCTCAGCTAACCAGTTCTTTGATTTCCTTTGTTGTTGTTGTTGTTGTTGTTAGGTGCTGTTGAGTCGGTATCTGACTCATAGCACCCCTCTGTACAACAGGGGAAACACTATTGTCAGTGTTTCTCTGCTGTTCATAGGGTTTTCAATGGCAGATTGATTTTTGGGAGGGGGTTGCCAGGTCCTTCTCCCAAGATTTCCTTTGTAGGGTTGTCTTAACTCTCCTGGATGTGGTAATTGATTTACAATCCTCTCCAGTGCTGGTTTGGTGGTTACATATTGTTTAAAAGCTTCAATGTCATTAAATGTCTTATATTCCTCATCTATTATTAAAGATAATTTTGCTGGATATATTAACCTAGGCTGGAGATTGTTTTTTTTTTTTTTAATATTTGAATCATCTGTGTCCATTCCTTTCTAGCTTTCAATGTTGATATGGAAAAGTCTGCAACAATTTTAAATGGTTTTGCTTTATAAGTAATAAGGGGTTTCCGTCTTGCTGCTTGCAGGATAGTCTCCCTGGTCTCTAATGACAGCATGTGAGCAATGATGTGTCTCAAGGATGATCTATTTAAGTCAGCCTTCAAAGGAGTCCTGAAAGTCTCAGTGGTGTGTATATCCATTTCCTGTGCTATCTTTGGGAAGTTTTCCTTAAGGATATCATTTACTAGGTTGTGAAGGCCTCCAGTGGATATTTCTTCTCCTTCAGGAATGCCCTGAATTCTTAAATCTCTTTTTTTCATTCTATCTGAATTCTCCGGGAAATCTTTCTTTAAAACCTTTATCATTGACTCCATTTCTAATTGCTTGTATTTCAGTTCATTTATGATGTCCTCTGAATCGGAAATCCTCAGCTCAGATTCATCCAGTCTCGATGAAAAGGATTCTTTAGCCATGTTCAATTCTGATAATTTGGATTGAGTATCAAGCAAAGTGGTTTTGTTTTCCTTATCATTTCTAACTGGGATGACAGAACGGCTTCCAAGTGAGAAACCTTCCTTTCAAGTATCTCCAGTATGCTTGTGGTATTTGCCTTAGTTTCTCTTAGCATGTTTATAACCATGACTCTGAACTCCAGATCAGAGATCTCTAAGAATTGAGAGTCCTTGGAGTTATTTGTTGGGGAGCTTTGATCTGTGGAGCCTTCAGATCCATCCTGCCCCTTTGTGTTTTTTGTAGGTTTACTTTGTTTGCCCATAATATGGTCCGGGAAATAGAATTTGTCTCTCCTGAGTGTGCTGAACTTCTCCCTCTGTTATTCCTTTGAGATTGTGTGGTGCTGAATCTCTGGTGCTTATTAGAGCTTATAAGCTGGGTATATTCTTGGATATTTGGTCTGTGTGGTTGTCTCTTTAGTCCACCAGCCCAACTCCAAGGGGGCTAGGGGTTGGGGAGGCTATAGATTTTGTTTCTCTTCTATGGGGTGAGAAAGGGGGGGGATCTGTTGATAAAAGAGGGGGAAAGAGGAAGTAGAGGACAGAGGCTAATAGAAATTACTGTCAAAATTAAAATTAAAGTTAAGACTTAAGGGAAAAATAATTAAAACAAAGACACATATATAGCTTAAGAAAAAGAGAAGGAGAATAGAAAAAGGGAAGGGGGTAAAAGAAGAAAGGAAGAAAAATAGCAAGGAAAAAGAGAAAAAAGAAAAAAAGTCTCACACATACACACTCCCACACACATATAAAAACACTTGTAGTTGAGTGCAGTGGTGCATTCCTGCAGTCCCAGCGGCTTGGGGGTCAGAGGCAGGAGGATCGCAAGCCTGAGTTCTGCCCAACCCAATGAGACCCTGTCTCAAAAAGCAAAAAATATGGTCCCTGGGTGCAGTGCAGTGGTCCAGCACCCAGAATTTGTAGTTTGTGTCCCACAGGCAGGGTGAGAGTGTGCTGCCAAGGTTGCACTCCGTGTTGGGTCCGGCCCCCGTTGGTGCGTGTGCGCAAATTCCTCTCCCAGTCTCTGGGATTCAATCCGCCCTCAATCCGCGAAATGGCAGCGGTCCTGCTACTGTCCTCTGTGTAGCTCCTCAACCAGAGATGTGCTGTGGTCACTGTGCTGGACATCAGCATCACATTTCCTCTCCACTAGGACAGTCACCACTTCTAGGTGGCCATAGGTGCAGGCACAGAGCAGAGCTGTTCTGTTCTTTTGTCCCTGTCCTGCAGGCTGCTCTTCCCTAGCTGGAGTCTGTGCTGCACTTGGGCAACTTCTCCCATGCTCGCAGCCTTTTGGATTCTCCCTGAGCTTTGTGAGCCGGGCCTCAGCCGAGGGGAGGCCACGCGCTCTCCAACGCCCACATCCTGGGAAGGTCCACCGCCAGTGCATGCAGGAGACCAGGGGCGCCGGGCCCAGACCCAAAGTTGTATGGTTAACTAGAGGAAACCAGAAGACATTAATAGGCTAGATTACTGGAATCTTTCCTGTAGTCTTAGGCCCCAAATGTGGAGGTGATACCTGATTCTTACACCTGAATGCAGAAAACTTATCACGTATTCCTGAAATGAGGGTTACTACGATGCAGTAGTTAAAGTTTATTAATGGATGAGAGTTGTTTGGTAAAAACCAGGGAAAATCTCTTTGGAAGATGTGTTTCTTGATGTTCAGGCCAAATTTAGCTTTGTGATTTCATAATCATGTTTTTATATGCTTGCTTGTGTTTGTAAACACTATGTAAAGCCAGTGGAGCTCTTCCTTCTATTTTGTAGGAACTCCATTTACTGTTTCTTATCTAGATGACATATTTTTGCTCACCTAAGCTTCCGTTTTACAGTAGCCCATAGGCTTAACCATAAAAAAGATCTAGTGTTAGGCACAGAGTTTGGGAGTGTTTCTTTCTGTTGTACATAGGGTTGCTCTGAGTTGGACCTGACTTGATGGCACCTAGCAACAACAATAATTCCTTAACTTTCTCTTCTATGAATTTTTCCCAATTAATTTGTAAGTACTTAGGAATGCTGAGTCTGTTCATCTCTTTTCTTCTTTGGGAAATAGAAGAAAAAGGGAAATATTTTTTATTGTTCATTTTTGTCAGGTTTTCTCTGTATGGAGATTGTTTAAATGATCACAAATTCTTCCTCTCTCTGCATCCACATCCTTGCAATCTGACATAGCAGATCTTCCCTTCAAGGAAGCTGGTCTATTCCCCCATCTTCTGAATATGGCTTAGTCACTGACTCACTTCTGTAAACCTGATGCAAACAGAGGCTTGAAAAGCATTTAACAATTGGTGCTTGCTTTCTTGTTGGGTTTGTAGCCTCAAGACAGACCATGAAGTGAACAACCCAAGCTCACCTCCTGAAAGATGGAAGATGTCTGGGGGATCCAGGCCAATGGCCTACCATCCATCAGATATAGGTGAGGCCATCCAAGATCATGCAATCACAGTCAAAATCACCAGCTTACCACAGATGTGTGAGAAAGCCCAAAAAAGTTCAGATAAACTTGCCCAGGCCAAAAAAACTATCCAACTGATTCACAGAACTATAAAGTAAATAGTAAGAATTTTTAAAAAGTCTTCACACTATGTTGCTTATCAATTTTTGTGTAATAAATCCTCACCTCAAAATTTAACAGCTTAAAACAATAAACACTTATTATATCATATATCTTATATATAGTTTATATGGATACCTCTGGCTCAAGGTCCCATGTAAAGCTAAGGTCAAAGTGTTGGCTAAAGCTACAATCATTTCAATACTTGACTAAGGAAGGTCTAATTCCAATCTCACACAAATGATGGTTGGCAAACCTCAAGTTCTTACTGGCTGTTGGATGGAGATATGATTTTCTTGCCACATAGGGCTTTCCTCAAAGCTCTTTCAACACGGCAGCCTGCTTCCCCCACACTGAGAGAGCTGCACAAAAACAAGGGACAAAAGCCCCCCAAGCCAAAAGCCACAGTCTTTTTGTAATCCAACCTTAAAATTGATATCTCATTACTTCTACCAAATCTACTTGTTAGAAACAAGTCCCTAAAACTAGCCCATAAGAAGAGGGAATATTCAAGGGCATAACAACAGGATGCAGAAATCATTGGGAGCCATCTTTGAGGCCACCTATTCACATGCTCTTAAAAAAAAACAGTGATTTTTTTTGTGGCCATAGTAATAAGAAGCCACCATTCCAATTTTAAACCCATTTAATAGATCAACTATAACTTGCCTCATTGAACATACTTTTTCAGCCACAACCAATTAATATTAACTCCTCATTCTATAAATCAATGAGGAATTAATTCACCTGAGTAAGACTACTCCTGTATATGCTAACAAATCAACCAAAGTCTCACCTAAGTAACCATAAGCCAACTCACTTATGTCCCTGAGAATCTACCAATCTTTGAAGTGTGTGACCCTCCAAACCTTCTATAAGATCAGCACTCTGCTCTGCATGGAAAGACAGTGCTTTATAAACATAGCTCTCTGCTATTATGCAGGAAGTAAATCCAGCTTTGTGGGTTTTGTTTGTTTTAGGTATTGAGTGATAGACCATCACACTCTAACAATACCATAGATGGTGTTTTAAGCCACCAAGTTCAGGTAGTAAGTTGTAAGTTAGCAAAAGCTAATTGATATACTGACAAATAACAACCCCATCACAAGCCATTCTTGTTTTAATGCTCAAAAGAGTAGAATTTTGGCCCATTTGATGTGGAAATTACAAAGTAAAGATTGCCAATCATTACTGGAAATGATGCTTTATAAAAGTGGCTAAGAGTCAAAGTTATTGTCATCATGAATTTAGATTAATTTGTGACTCAACACATTTTATTACAGCACTCATTTTAAGGTCCAAATGTCTCCAGGGTTTCTGGAGGAGTCTATAAAATGCATTGAGGGGGCTGGACCTTTCCTCACTTTCCTTTTTCAGTACTGGGGATTAAACCCAGGACCTCATGCATGCTATGCAGGCACTCCACCACAGAGTCTCACCTCCAGCCCCCTTTTTATTTTTGTTTTGATATAGAATCTTGCTAAGTTGCTTAGGCTGCCACTGGCCTCAAACTTTTGATCCTCCTGCCTCAGCATCCTGAATAGCTGGAATTATAGGCATGCTTCTTTCCTCTTAAATACTGAAGATGCTGGTGTTGATCTTAGAAGGCACATACTCTTACACAACTTCAGAATAATTTCTGAGAAGCTGGTATCTAAAAGGCACATGTTAAAAGCTCTGATTTATTTCTATAGTGAAGAAAAAAACCATTATGACTTTTTTGGAAATGTGTTATGACTAGGTTTGTTTCTCCTCATTTTTATAGACTTTCATGGGAAGCTTCCTTAGTGTAGATTTGTTTAAAATATGTTAATTCCATGGCAGCTTGTGATAATTTTCCTGAATAACAGCACATTTTAAAAAATTCTGAGGTTTGTCACATGCTGGGCAATAAGCAGATGATCAGAAAACCTTACAAAGGAGGAATGTGGCAGTGAATAGTCTGAGAAATATAATTTTACTCTCCAAATCAATTGTATTTAGTATATACTTAACTTAAAAAAATCTTAGTGTATACAAAGACCTAATGTTTAAAGGTTATAATTACAGAAAAATCAAGAAGACTGTGTCTTAAATGTTGTAATAAACAATTCCAATTACAGCTTTAAAAAGCATAGAGAGCTTTTTCGATCATTTAAATGCAGCAATGACATAACCAGAGCTGTGCTTGAAGAATATCAATATGGTATATGTGCAGGATAAATAGCAGTGGAGAGGGAGCAGGTGGCAGGAGAACAACATGGTACTCAAGGTCGTGGACTCATATTGCTGTTCTACCACTTGCCATTCATCGACCTTAGAAGAACATAACAATTGTCCCAAGCTCTGTAACAATGAAACAAGGTGAGGTTGTACTGTATGATCTCTAAGGTCCTTTGTAGAATCTAAACACGAAAACAAAACTCTAATTCTCTGGGGTCTATGAAGAAAAATCAAAGAAATTTAAAAGATTAGGCCTTGAAAGAGCAAAAACCAACCTTGGTGAGTGTCAGTCAAGAATAAGCCTCTTCTGTTTACTTCTACCATCTCTCAATGCAGAAATTCCACATGCATAATAGTTGGCAGATGTCCTTTAGTCTCTTCTTCAGAACTTCCCACTGGAGATGATAGGTAGCTCACTCTTCTGAAAGATACCACTTTGTCCACTCCTGGCAGTTCTAATTGTTCCATTTGCCTTTATATTAAGGTAAATTTTTCTCATTACTATCGAATATGCTGTCTGGAGTTGTAAAGTATGTTTCTTTTGGATGACCATAAACTGGAGCCTTGTCTCTTATGCTAAACATTCTAAAGTACTTTTTGCTGTTTTCAGAGGATGTTATTTTTAAACCCAAAATCCTAAATATCTACAGAGAAAAGGACAGCATTTATATGAATCTCCTAATTTTGCCATGGCAGCCCTTGGGTTCCTCCTTTGCAATCTGTACTTCCACTGGCTGTCACAATGACAGCACAGCCCAGGCACTGCCCTTCAAGATGAGAACATGTAGTTCTCCATTGTGCAGGCTCTAAGAATGATCCCTGTGGAACAATTTAGGAATTCTGTGTGGATTAACAAATTGGGAACAAAATCCCTCATTCCCACTGTTAGGGGTTGAACTCAAGCTCAACATCCAAGGAAATAGTGAGATCTGGCCTGCTTATCGCAGGACAGGCTGTGAATTCCCACAGGCCCTTCAAGTCTTCAGGTCATAAGCCGAGAGCGTTTCTCAGCAACCCACAAATCAGAAAGCAGTTGAGTTCAGGCTGCTTAGCACCTGACTATGAAAATTTTTGTTGCCCCCACTAATAAGACCACTTTCAATATCATCAAAGTGTTGAGTAGCAGATATTTAAGGTCCCTTCTCTACAATACAAACTCAGTGTGTGCTATGGTTTAGATCTTAAATGTTGTTGCTGTTGGCTGCCATGGAGTCAAATCTCACTCATAATGACCCTATGTACAATGGAATGAAACACTACCCAACACTGCCATGCACGTGATCTTTCTATGTTTGAGCCCCTTGTTGCAGTCACTGTGTTTCTTCTCATTTTGAGTTTTGCTATACCAACAAAAGGAGGTCTCAGGAGCTTTACTCCATTCCCATGATTAAGGTAGACTCTACTTGAGGAGGCAACTCTTCCCCTGCTGTTTCTTGAATGCCTTGTAGATTGGGGGGCAGGGGGGACTCATTTCCCAGCACTATGACGTTTCTCTGCTATCCAAAGGGTTTTCAATGGCTAATTGTTTTGGGAATGAGCTGACAGGTCCTTCTCCCTGGTCTGTCTTAGTCTGGAAGCTCAGCTGCAACCTGTCCACCACAGGTGGCCCTGCTGGTATCTGAAATATCAAGGGCATAGCTTTCAGCATCCCAGCAACATGCAAGCTCCCAACAGCATGACAAGCTGACAAACATATGGAGGAGATATTAAATATCCTCCCCAAATTCACATATTGAAGACTTTGCCCCCAGTGCAGCAGCATTTGGAGGTGAGGCCTTTGGGAGGTGATTGGAGAAGGAGCTCTCTCTTCATTGGTAGAATTGTCCATTGATGGATTGACAGCTAAATGGGCTATTGAGAGGTGGTGGAAACTTTAAGAGGTGGGGCCTAGTTGGAGGAATTAGGTCTTTGGAGGCATGTCCTTCAAGGATCTATTTTACCCCAGCCTCTTCCCTTCTGTCTGTCTGCTTCTGGCCACCATGAGGTGAGCAGCTTTGCTCTAGCACATACTCTCTGCCATGGTGTTCTGCCTCACTATAGACCTAGAAACAACAGAGCCAAGAGACCATGGACTGAAATCTCCAAAACCAAATCTTTC
Organism: Pedetes capensis; assembly: GCA_007922755.1. NCBI lineage: Eukaryota > Metazoa > Chordata > Mammalia > Rodentia > Pedetidae > Pedetes > Pedetes capensis. The sequence continues at coordinate 24,922 of VMDO01000720.1, forward strand.
ATCATTTTAAGTTATTTTTCTCAGGTTATTTGTCATTGTGATGGAAAGGTAACACACTAAGTCTCGGGCAACATTGCCCTGGGCCTAGCAAAGGCTGAGCCTCAGAGGTTTTGAGTAGGCCAGAAGTCTCCAAACCTCTTTTTTGGGATCCTAAGGTTCCATGTTTTCCTAGCAAATCTGGTGCCTTATTCATATTCTGAAGTTGTGGAACTCACCCTCATCTATTTCACCTCAGAGCTATAGCGTACACACATACACACACGCCACAGTGCTACCACCTCCAACTTCTTCCCTTTGCTGAGGGATTAGGTTCTGGTTATAGAATTAGATATACCAGTATTTTCTTTTATCCAAACCATATAAATTGAAATTTTCTCTTAATGGCTTTTCAGAAAATAAAACTATTAATTATAACCACCTGTCTCTTACTCAAGAGGTGCTGGATAATGCTTAATCCAATTAATGCAATATTACTCGACAGCTCCACCTGCAAGCTGAAGATCAGGTCTGTAGAGAGGAGCCTAGGGATCCTGCTAGGCTGCCAGGAAAGCACGATCCTCTCACTAGTGAGCCTCTGGACCCCAAGCATGGCTGGGGCTTGGGCTTGTTTATACAGATCTCTAGTCCAGGAATCCAGAGACTCTGTTAGTTGCTTTGGGAAGATGAAACATATAGTTCCTGAAAATTTGAACCACTGTTACTCATGCTTATCTCTGGCCTTTAAGTCATCTTTCTGTTCAACATAATATGATTGCTCTTCCAATCTCCAGCAAGCAAGAAGTGGTGATGTCTGTTCTTGGTAGGAAGCTCCAGGGTAGCCACCAGCCTCATAACTTACTGGGACAGAACTAGAGACCCTGGTGGAGTTAAAGGAAACTGTGAGTATCATACAGAGAACAGGAAGTCTAACAGAACAGTTAATACCTGTTCTTCGTCTTTTGCTAAGAACCTACCACATAGGTCAATCAAGTAAATAGGCTGAGCCATTTCTCAGATCAGAAAGGCCCATTTTCCTTAGCACAGTTTGAGGACTTGTATCTGAAATGCTTGGACCAGTAGTGTTTCACATTTTGTATATTTGTAGATTTTGGAGTGTGTGTGTGTGTGTGTGTGTGTGTGTGTGTTTAAAATGAAATATCTTGGGAATGGGACCTAACTCTAAACATTAAATTCATTGAGGTTTCACATACACCTTATACACATTGGCTGAGGGTAATTTTATACTACTATAAAATAATTTTATGTATGAAAATAAGTTTCACAGTGTGGAATTTTCCACCTAGGGCATCAAGTCATTGCTCAAAAAGTGACAAATTTTGGAACATTTTAGATTTCTGATTTTGCTCAACCTGTGAGAACAGACTCAATTTCTTCTGAATGGTATGCATTTGTAGCATCGCTTTTAGCCATGACACTTCATGATGAATATTTCAGCCTGCCAGTAAGAGCTAGTTAGTGTTTATTGGGTATTTACTATGTGCCAGGCACAGTTCTACTTGCTTTGGAAATTTTAACCTTTTTAATCTGCAGAACAGTGTTATGTCAAAGTCAATCTTATTAATGATGTTTACTAAATGAAGGAACTGAGGCACAGAGAGTTAGTGCCAGCTCCAGGTTACATAGTGAATTGGTATGGTAGAGCCAATTTTTGAACCTAAGCAATCTGGTTCCAAAGCCCAGGCTCACTCACTGTGCAGTCTGCCTCTCCAGATACCACTACCCCTTCAGGATGGCCCAGTTCACTAGTGTTTGTCCATCTCTTTACTTCCCTATAGTAACACTGGAGTTTTTACTCTTTTCCGGACAAAATCCATTTTCCCCATCTCTGTGCCCTCTCATGATCTCTTTCACTAAAATGCCTATCTCCAGTTACCATCTCTGCCTGTAAATCTGCCTATTTTGAAACAGCCCATCTCAAAGATGCCAGCAAAGCAAAAGAGTCTAACATTTGCTGAGTTCCTGACATACAATAGCAGAGAGGTTTGCCCATTTTCCAGATAAGAAATGGCTCTGGGCTGAGTTGTCTGCTCAGCCAGGGAAAGGCAGAGCTATGCCGACTGCAACCCTGTGCACAGAGGTGCCTGGGCATCACGTGTGTGCTCTTTCCCTAGACCTCCTACCTGGTACTTTGTGCATCTTGCATGGCATTTTATTGTACTTTATATTACAGGTATTTATGTTACTCCTATACTAAGACTTCTGATTGTGCTGTGCTCCTTTCTTTTCTGGGGTGCCTGGCCTGATCTTTTGTACCTAAGTCAATTAATAAGTATTTTTATAGTCAAATGAAACTGAGTGGAGGATCAGGAAGGCAGTTTCTGTGAAGGAGACAGGCTCACTCTTGCTAACTTTGACACTTCTTCCAAGTTCCTAAAAAATGAGCTGTCAGTTTCATTGAGTTGCTAAGCCTTTTGGGAAGGAAGAAGTGAATTGAAACAAGCAGATACATGCCTCATTCTACCAAAAGGGTAACTTCTGTTTTCAGGCATGACAGCTCCCAAAAATATGTGGTTTTAACTCCAATAACTACATGGGCATGTGTAAACCAGCCTGGCAGCAAAGAGACATCTCACCCAAAGGTGCCAGAATACATTAAAAAACACCACAAGTGCAACTTAACTTGAATACTACATGGATCCTGAAACAGAAAACAATTTGTTTGGTAACTTTGTTTTATCATGTGCCATGTTTTCCTTAAATGTGTCCATTAATTAGCCCTGGTTTATTGTGTGCCAGCTGTGTAAGTAATTAAAGAGCCCAAGGTACTATGTCTATTCTAGCATTGCTTGATCTTGAGTTCCAGAAAATGAACCAAACAGAAGAGAGCAAAACACTTCCCTTTTCAATATATCTGCTGTGTTTTCCTCTCTCCTTCTGAAGCAAAGGGCTGAGAGCTCCACAGATAATGCAGTCACTTAGAGCTGAAAAAATAGTTTCAGGCTGCCAGCCCTTTTTATCTTGCCCTGATTTGGATGAGATGGAAACCAGGGGTGGTTTTAAAATACATGAATCTGATGATACATCCATTAATGTAATACTGGAGGAGTAAAAGGAGGAGTTTAGCTTCTATTTTAACCTATATACAAGGGTGAGTATAGACCAGTTAAGGCAGCCTCATCTGTTACTAAACAGAGGAGAGTGGGTGGGATAGACCGTAGAGGATGTGGAGCTTTCTGTGCTAACTGAATGCAGAGATGATGAAGGAAGGTAAGGAAAAGAGTGAAAAGTGGAACTGAGGACTCGGCAGAGCCTGGAGTGCGCAGAGTAGCAGAATAGGATGATTTCCTCAGCATTGCTCAGTGGCCCACTGTTGGAGGCCAGAGGGTGAAGAGGGGCACCAACAGACACAAAATAAGCTTCCCAAAGAGACTGTCTGTAGCGCACCATGCTGATCTCGTCTGACATACTCTGACTACCCAAGCCTTGGCTTAGAGTCAGGTAGCACCTACCGGGGCCAGATACTGACCCATGAGATTTATGTTTTGAAACTAATCCGTATGATTAACACATTTGCAATAATCATCATGGGAAAGATTTGAGGAGCTAGGACTGGAGGAGTCTGGCTGGCGCACTCTGAACAAAAGATAAGGCTCTGACAGAAGGCGGTATTAGCTGGAGTTGAGTTCGGATTTTATGAGCAGAAAGTCTTTATTGTTGTGTTTAGTTTGTCTGTCTGTGTTAATGTATGATTGAATCCTCAAAAGAAAAAATGAAGACATCATTTTGAAGAGGCAGTATAACTTCATAGATTAGGACACACTGGTAAATCAACTCTCTAGGTTCACATCCCAACTCTGCCATGTAAGAGTTGTGTGATCTTGGACAACTAGCTAATCTGATTATGTCTCATCTACAAATAATGATCTTAACATAGTTATACCATTGAGGTAAGAACTGAATAGGTTAATACATGTAAAGGACTTGAACAAAGTGCCTAGCACATATTAAGAGCTCAATTAATATTGGTATTATTCCCTTATGTATTTAACCCAAATATTGTCCTCACCTAAAGAATTACCTTGTTCTTGATAGTAAAATAAAATGGCTAAAGGCCCTGTTTATGATGCCCTCCCAAAGATCTATGCACATTCTGCAGATCACAGCAGCTCTTGTTCAAATGTTTTTGCTTAGGAAGCTCTTCCATTCACTTCTCACCTCCCTGGCCATTCTCTTTTTCTACCTTGCCTTGTTCCAAATTTAGAGCCCAGTCTCTTGTCTCAGATAACCACAAAGTAGGTATCTCCAGCACAAGGCAACTAGAAATCCTTTATCCTAAGCTTGGGATGGTAGAGTGGCAGCTTATATCACAGCATTGCAGCTTAACAAGAGACATCGCTCACCTCTGTTTTTGAAAGTCCATTGGACATTCCCATTGTCAGGATGTGTACCTGGCCATGCCCTTGCCTCAGTGGCCAAGGTGCTGCCCACCCATGACAATCTGTCTCTCTCTGTCATCAGACTCACTTCTTTATCACTCTTCAATTTTTTAAGATATTCAGATGTTACTTTAAAATTTTTTAAATTAGCATACAATGTAATGAATTTCATAATGGCATTTTCATACAATTATATTGTGTATTTTGTTCTCTCTTCATTTTTAGCATAATTTCCTCATGCCTTTTTCCTGGGTTGCCAAAGGAGTGCCATTTTTTTTTCTTATTATTCACACTTGCTAGCCTTTTGTTACACTTTGCAGACTTTGAGAACCATGTGCTTTCAAGGTATTTTGTCAAATATAAAACGGTTCTTTCCAAAGGAAAATGCTGCTGTCGACTTTGAAAATAAGTATTTTTACTATTAAATGTACCTAAGTCAACAATTAATTAATGCAACATAGTGCTGTTATAATATATAAATGTTTGGTTTTTCTGCAGATGAGTCACAATCTCAAATAATGAAAAAGACTACTTTTATTTAATTTGCTAATATGTTATTTAGAATTTTTGCATTTTTATTCATGAGAGAGCTTAATTTGTAGTTTCATTTTATTGTACTGTTTTTGATCATGTTTGGTGTTATGGTTATACTGGCCTCTTAAAAAGTTAGAAATGTTTATAATTTTTTCCTGTTCTCTAAAAGAGTTTGTGCAAAAATGCTATTTCTTTTTCTTTTCTTTTCTTTTCTTTTCTTTCTTTCTTTCTTTCTTTCTTTCTTTCTTTCTTTTTTTTTTTGTAATTCTGAATGGCTGAACTCAGGGCCTGAAGCATACTTTGCACGCAGTCTACCATTGAGCTGAATCCCCAGCAGCCCTTCTTTTATTTTTTACCTTGAGACAGGGTGTCGCTAAGTTATGCAGGTTGCCTCTGGCCTGGAACCTGTGATATTCGTGCCTCTGCCTCCCAAGTCACTGGGATTGTAGATATGAGCCACCACGCCCAATTCTAAAGGTATTATTTCTTTGATGTTTGGAAGTGTTCACTGGTGAAAACATTGGATGTAAATCGTGTTTGTGGGACTGTGGTTATTAATAAGAACCCAGATTGTTTTTATTTTAATGTTTCTTATACTTGTGGAAAAAAGAAAAACTAGTTGTAAACTCCACATGGTCCATAGTTACTGCACAAATGTAAGAACAAAATGAATTTATATGTCAAAGGTAAAGTTGTGAAAACCATATACGTTCAGAATTGATCACATTACTTCGATGCAATGGATAATTGGTTTTTGCTGGCTACATTGCAACTTGAAACACTAATGTGGTATGTCTTTTGTTGTTGCTGTACCGGAGCTCCCTGGTGCCAACACATTACTCCAGTTCCTTTTGCTTTTTATTTATTCAAATATGAGAAAAACTTTTTCATAAGAAGTATTGTGACATCATTTGGTCTTCATTTAGCAGAAATGCTTGATTTATGCTTAAAATGCTCAACTGTTCTTTTTATACCAGCCCATAATCATTAGAATACTCCATTATATTACTCAGTGACCGAAGGTTGTTTCATTTTGCCAAATCAATCTCATTTATTAGCTAATGTAGGAAATTGGAAACACATGCTAAGGGCAAATCTTTTAATTGAAAACTATCCTTCAAGATTGCACAGTTTATTGAATTTTCATAAACTGAAACCAGCAACCAGAAAAAAATCAGGACCCTGGGGCCCCAGAATCCTTCTCATTCCCACCATCTTCCACCCAGGTAACCCTGGTCTTGGCTTCTGTTCTTATAGGATAGTCTTGTCTGTTCTTGAATTCTTCTTCTTCTTTTTTAATTTTGTGGTACTTGGGGGTTGAATCCTATGCCTCACACTGCACATACATTGCAAGTGCTCTGGGCTGCACCTCCAGCCCACTTTTAAATTTTTATTTTGAGACAGGGTTTTGCTAAATTGTGCAGGCTGCCTTTGATCTTGAATTTGTGATCCTCTTGCCTCTGCTTCTCCAGTTGCTGGGATTACAGGCATGCACCACCGCACCCAACTGTTCTTGAATTCTAATAATGCATTCTTTTGTGTCTGGATTCTTTTGCTTAATATTGTCTGCAAGATTCTTCCATGGCTTTGGGTGTACTTGTAGTTTGTTTATTCTCGTTTTTTATGTTCTTCAACTGTATAAATATACTACAGATTTTTTATGCACTCTACTGTTGATGGACACATACTATGTTTTTGTTTTTGTTGTTAGGTGCCGTCGAGTCATGTCCGACTCATTAGCGACCCTCATAGGGTTTTCAATGGCAGATTGTTTCGGGATTGCCTTGGGAGTGGGTTGCCACGTCCTTCTCCCATTTTTGCGGTGCTGGGAATCGAACTGGGGACCTCAGAGACTGCAGAGCAGTGCTCCACCAACTGAGCTAAATCCCAGCCCCACTATGTTTTTAGTCTTGGGCTTTTATGAATAGTGCTATAAATGACTATGTTCTTATACAAGGCTTTTCATATATGCACTTATCTGTTGGGTATGTTTCTAAGAATGGAATTGCTGGATCATATATTTAGCTTAATGAGATGCCCCCAAAGACTTTGCCAAAGCACTAGGACCAATTCATATGTCCACCTGTAGTACCAACAGAGTTCCAGCTGCCAAGCACATTTACAATAACATTTGCCTTTTTCCTCCTCCTTCTCATCTTCTTCCTTCTCCTTTCTGATCTCCTCTTTTCCTTCTGTTTCTTCTCCCCACTCTCCTTCCTTTTCTTCCTTTTTCTTCTTTAGCCCTTCCTTCTAAGGGGTGAGTAGTGTTAATATATTGTGAATTTAATTTGAATTTCTTTG
>VMDO01000720.1:32232-53981 GCA_007922755.1 Pedetes capensis
TTTTTTTTTTTTTTTTTTTTTTTTTTTTTTTACTTTTTGAGACAGGGTCTCGCTAAATTACACAGACTGCCTCTGGTCTCAAACTTGCGATCCTCCCGCCTCCGCCTCCCGAGCTGCTGGGATTACAGGTGTGCGCCACCATCTTTTGTTCATTTTTAAAACTTGAATTATCTCTCCTTTTCTTATAGTTTTGTAGTGACTCTTTATATATGCAACATATGAGTCCTTTGTCAAATATACAGTATGCATTATAAATACCGCATTTGGAAATTCTTATAATTAAGTATGGTGTGTACTGTGCTTTTTTGTAATATTCTTTATTGGAAAATAAATTTTCTTTAAGTCAGTCCTTATTTGCTAAAAGTTTGTTATGAAAATGTGTTGTATTTTATTAAGTACCTTTCGTCATCTTTCAAATTGATCATATGCCTTTTCAGAATTATTCTACTAATATATATGGCACATTGATTGCATTTTGAATGGTAAATGAACTTCAAGTTCTTGGAATAAATTCAGCATAGTCTTTTCCTTTTCTTTCCATGACAGTTTCATTTCTTTAAAAAAATTTTTTTTGAATTTTTTTATTGGTACTTTAATGTACAACTTAATGGCTCTCATTATGGCATTTCCACACAAGCATTTCATTGTGTATTGCTCATGTTCATTTCCCCCTTATCCTCTCATGACCGCCCTCCCCCCAAACCATTCCTCCCCACCAATTGTCTCCCTTCTACTTGCATGTCTTTTTGTGAGTATATCTAGCAATGTATGTATATCCCAATTTTGAAGTAAGGGCAAAATATGTGACATTTCCTTTCTTTCTCTCATTACCCTTTCTTCTTGCCTCCTCCCACATTTTTTTAATCTGTTATGTTTCCTTACATAGGCCACTTCTACTTTCATGACCTATATGTTTTAATAATGAATATATGTTGAAATCTATTGTCTACATAAAAGAAAAAACACACGATGTTTATTTTTCTGGGTCTGGTTTATTTTGCTTAAAATGATCACCTCTAGTTCCATGTGTTTTTCAGCAAATGCCATAATTTTGTCCTTTATGGCTGAATAAAACTCCATGATGTATATACACCACAATTTCCTTATCCACTTATCTGTTGATGGACACCTAGTTTAATTTCATATCTTGGCTATTGTGAATAACACCACAATAAACATAGGTGAGCATGGTAGACAGACTTATATTCCTTCAGATATATACCCAGGAACAGAATAGCCAGGTCATATGGTAGTTCTATTTTTAGTTTTTTGAGGAATCTTCATACTGATTTCCATAGTGGCTGCACCAATCTGCATCCCCACTAGCATTGTATAAGGATTCCTTTCTCCCTACATCCTCATCAGCATTTGTTATTGTTGTTTATTTTGTCAATGTTAGCCATTCTGACTGGAATGAGATGGTATCTCAGTGTAGTTTTGATTTGCATTTCCCTGATGGCTAAGGATGTTGAACATTTTTTCATATAATTGTTGACTATTTGTATTTCTTTAAGAAGTCTCTGTTTGGTTCTTTTGCGCATTGTTTGAGCTCTTTATATATTCTAGATATTAATCCCTTGTCTGGTGTATAGCTGCAAAGATTTTTTTTTCTATTCTGTAAGTTGTCTCTTCATGCTGATAATTGTGTCCTTTGCTGTGCAAAAGCTTTTTCATTTCATGCAATCCCATTTATCAATTCTTGCTATTGTTTCCTAGCTTTTGGGGTCCTATTCAGAAAGTCCTTGCTTATGCCTATGTCTTGAAGTGTTTTCCCTATGTTTTCCTCCAGCAGTTTCAAATTTTCAGGCTTTACATTAAGGTCTTTGATCCATTTTGAACTGATCTTTGTACAAGGTGAGAGAGAGGGATCTAGCTTCAGTCTTCTGCATGAAGATATCCAATTTGCCCAGCACTATTTGTTGAAAATGGTGCCTTTTCTCCAACTTATATCTTTGGTACTTTTGTCAAATATCAGATGGCTGTTGCTGCATGGGTTTATTTCTGGATCCTTTATTCTGTTCCATTGGCCTACATGTCTATTTTTCTGCCAGTACCATTCAGTTTTTGTTACTATAGCTCTGTAGTATAATTTGAAATCAGGAATTATAATGCCCCATTCATTGTTTTTTCAGCTCAGGATCACTTTAGTGATTTGGAGTCTTTTGTACTCCCATATGAATTTTAGGATTGTTTTCTCTACTTCTGTGAAGAATTAGGATTTTGATGGGGACTGCATTAAATTTGTAGATTGCTTTCAGTAATATAGCCATTTTCACTATATTAATTCTTCCAATCTATGAGCCTAGGAGATTTTTCCACCTTCTGATGCCTTGTTTAATTCCTTTCTTTAGTGTTTTAAAGTTTTCATTGTATAGGTCTTTCACCTCCTTGGTTAGGTTTATTCCTAGATATTTTGTTTTGAAACTATTATGAATGGGGTTGTTTTCCTATTTTTTTGTCCACCTGTTAGTTATTAGTATAAAGAAATCTACAGAGTTTTGTATGTCAATTTTGTATCCTGCTACTTTGTTAAAAGTGTTTATCAGCTCTAAGAGTTTTCTAGTGGAGTGTTTAGGGTCTTTTAAGTATAGGATTGGGCTGGGAGTTAGCTCAGTTGGTAGAGCACTGCGCTGTAGTCTCTGAAGTCCTGAGTTCAATTCCCAGCACTGCAAAAATGGGAGAAGGACCTGGCAATCCACTCCCAAGGCAATCCTGAAGCAGTCAGCCATTGAAAACCCTATGAGGGTTGCTATGAGTCAGATACTGACTCGACGGTACCTAACAACAACAATAACAAGTATAGGATTATGTCATCTGCAAATAGGGATAATTTGACTTCTTCCTTTACTATTTGGATCCCTTTTATTTCATTCTCTTATCTTACTGCTATAGCTAATAGTTCAATTACTACATTGAACAGCAGTGGAGACTTGTTTTGTTTCTGATTTTATGAGAAATACTTTGTTTTTCCCATTTAGTATGATATTGACTATAGATTTTTCATATATTACCCTTATTATATTGAGGTATGTTCCTTCAATTCCTAGTTTCTTTAAGGCTAACACTTCTGTTGTTGTTAGGTGTCCTTGAGTCATGTCTGACTCAGCAATCCTCATACAGTTTTCAATGGCTGATCATTTTGAGATTGCTTTGGGAGTGGATTGCCATGTCCTTCTCCTGTTTTTGCAGTGCTGGAGGTCAAACCTAGGTCTTCAGAGATGCATCCTATTGACTGAGGTAACAGCAGTACTGAGGCCCAATTTTTTCCCTCTGCTTAATTTCACTTGCTTCTCACTTCAGTTGGTAGAGTACTGCTCTACACTCTCTGAGGACATGGGTTCTATCCCCAGCACCACCAGGAGCAATCCCAAAACAATCAGCCATTGAAAACCCTGTGAGTGGGGCTGAAGTAGCAAAACCAGCTTGGTACTGGCACAAAAATAGGCCTGAAGACCAGTGGAACAGAATAGAGGATCCAGAGATACATCAACACATCTATAGCCACCTGATTTTCAACAAAGGAGCAAAACAGGTAAATTGGAGAAAGGATAGCCTTTTCAATAAATGGTGCTGGGAAACTTGATATCGCTAGCAGAAAAATGAAAACTGACCTGCACCTCTCAATATTCACAGGAGTTAACTCAAAATGGACAAAACACTTCAACATAAAACCAGAGACTTTAAAATTAATAGAAGAAAAGAAAGGCAATACACTCCAACATTTAGGCATAGGAAAGCATTTCCTTAATAGGACTCCAATTGCTCAAGAAATCGCAACAAGAATAGATAAATGGGATGGCATGAAATTAAAAAGCTTCTGTACAGCAAAGGAAATAATCAACAGAGTCAAGGAAGTCCCCACTGAATGGGAAAAAAGTCTTTGTACACTATACATCAGACAGAGGACTAATTTCCTGAATTTATAAAGAACTCAAGAAAACAATTCCCAAGAAAATAAATGACCCAGTACACAAATGGGCAAAGAAACAGTTCTCAAATGAAGAAGCTCGTAAGGCCATGAGACACATGAAAAAATGCTCAATATCCATAGCCATTAGGGAAATGCAAATCAAAACAACTCTGAGATTCCACCTTACTCCAGTAAGAATGGCCAAGATCTATAAAACAAATAACAACAAATGCTGGTGAGGCTGTGGAGAAAAGGGAACCCTCTTACACTGCTGGTGGAGTTGTAAATTTGTTCAACCACTTTGGAAATCAATATGGAGATACCTCAGAAAACTAAAAATAGATCTACCATATGACCCAGCTATACCACTATTGGGAATATACCCAAAGGGAAATGAGTCATCATACCACAGAGACACCTGCATCACCATGTTCAATGCTGCACTTTTCACAATAGCAAGGATATGGAATCTACCAAAGTGCCCATCAACAGAAGAATGGATAAAAAAATTATGGTACGTATACACAATGGAATACTACTCAGCAATCAAAAAAAGAAAAAGAAAAAGAAATAATGTCATTTGCCGCCAAATCAATGGAATTGGAGAAAATTATCCTAAGTGAATGAACATAAGCCCAAAAAGAGAAATATCACATGTTTTCACTCATATGTGGGAGCTGAATCAAACTTAAAAGAAGGAAATAATCCTATATATAAATTGGAGCATAATAAAAAGCTCATGTAAACTTAGCAGAAAAAGGACCACTTAAGGAGTAGAAAGAAGGAGGGAGGGATCTAGCAAAAGGAAGCAAGGATGAATGGGAGGGGGAGGAGGACCAATGAGGAGTGAGGAAGGAGAGAGAGGTCAACCTCAAAGTAAACAGCCCAACTTTAATAGTTTGGGAAATAATACTAATAATGCCAATAATACCAAAGGATGGCAAAAATGCAAATGGACTAGATTACTCATGTAATACTGCTGAGAATGTAAAAAGATAGATCAATATAGAAAAAATTTGGACTTAAAATTGGGATGCACGGGTATAGATAAATATTCCCACAAAAGGACATACAAGTAGAAAGGAGGCCATTGGTGGGGGAGTGGGAGATGGAGGAGGAAAGGCATGAGAGGGTAAGGGGGAAGTTATGTGAGCAATGTACAATGAAATGCATATATGGAAATGTCACAATGAAATACATGTCAGAATGAAACACATTAAGTTGTACATTAAAATTTTCCAATAGTAAAAAAAATACAACCCAGTGAGTGTCTCTGTGACTCCATAGTACCTAACAACTCACTTTCTGTACTTCCATCCAGGTGTTAATCCCAATAGCCCTTCCCACAGAATTTCTGCATGCTATTCTAGGTGTCTGCTTCCTAAGCCATATGACCAACAACACTCTGCTTTACTTTGTAATTTTCAACTAATCTATCATGTAGCTGATTAGTCCTATCCATGGCTATGATGAATTGCAATTTACTACTTGATTTTTAAATTTTCATTATTTCATTTATAGTCCTATAATTTCTTTTACATGCATTTTCATTCTCCTTTAAAATGTTTTATCTTGCTAAAGTCCAATCTGGTAACCTAATATCTGGATTGCCCACAAGTATCTTCTACTGTTTTTTTATTTTTATTTTTATTTTTTTCTTAGTCTTTTCTACTGCCCTGTTTGTTGTTGTTAGGGCCATAGAATTGTGTTCGACTCATAGCAACCCCATAGGTTTTTCAATGACTGACAGTGTCTGGATTGCCTAGGGAGTGGATTGCCACATCCTTCTCCCATTTTTTCAGTGCGGGGAATCAAACTTGGGACCTCAGAGACTGCAGAGTAGTGCTCTATCAACTGAGCTAAATCCCAGCCCACTGCCATGTTTAATAATTTTTAACTCAAATGTGGAACAATGTCTGAAAAAGTATAGAGATTTGGGGCATAATGTCATCTGCTTTGAAGATATTCTAATTTTTTTCTGGCAGACAGTAGGTGATTATTTCAATGCAATCAAACATAGACTTGATTTAAAGGTGAGTTTCAGCATTTGTAGAAACTTGTTTATTTTTTCTTCACTTGTTCACTCTTACTGCTTGGGTTAGCCCTTCAGTGGTACTTCCTAAAACTGTGAGATGTGTTAATAGCCTTCTCCTTCACTGTGAATTCTTAACTTTTTGTCTCTACTTAAGAGGCTTTAAACTGTTTAGTATATGTTCCTTTTGCTACCAGGCTAACACTCTTATAAAAGGCAGTTGGTTTTTGATGAGCAGCTTTTCTTACTGTTTTCCCTCTCATAGTGAACCCTCTTTATCAATCATCTACTTCATGAGAAAAAAATACCACATGGGTGTGGTGGTGCCCATAACCCAGTGACTTGGAGGCATAGGCAGGAAGATCACATGTTCAAGACCAGAGCCAGCCTATGTAACTCAGTGAGATCCTGACTCAAGAAAAGGGATTGGGTATGCTAGGGGTGCAGCCCAGTGGTCAAGCACTTGCAAAGTATGTGCAAGATCCTGTTTTCAACCTCCAAGTACCAATAAAAAGCAAACAAAAGCAACAACAAAAACAAATAAGAAATACGTAAAAATTTGCTGATGTGGCATGACTCAAAATGAGGAGAAACAGCTGTAAAAATCCATTAATAATTAGAACATGAAATGTATATAGTATGAATCTAGGAAAATTAGAAATCATTAAAAGAGAAATGGAGCGCAAAATCATTGATATTCTAGGCATCAGTGAGCTAAAATGGACTGGCATGGGCCATTTGAGTAAGATAATCATATGGTCTACTATGCTGGGAATGAAAAACCAAAGAGAAATGGGGTTGCATTTATCATCAAAAAAGATATCTCAAGATTTGTCTTGAAATACAATGTTGTCAGTGATAGAATAATAACCATGTCTACAAAGAAGGCCAGTTAATATGACTATTATTCAAATTTATGCACCCACCACTAAGGCCACAAATGAAGAAAGAGAAGATTTCTACCAGCTTCTGCAATCTGAAATAGATCAAACATGCAATCAGGGCATACTGATAATTACTGGTGACTGGAATGCAAAGGTTGGCTCAGTAGTTGGAAAATATGGTCTTGGTGACAGAAATGAAGCTGGAGATCGCATAATAGAATTTTGTCAGACCAATGACCTTTTCATTGCAAATACATTTTTTCAAAAACATAATTGGAGACTATACACATGGATTTAACCAGATGGAACATACAGGAATCAAATTGACTACATATGTGGAAAGAGACAATGAAAAAGCTCTATACAAAATGTCAAAACAAGACCAGGTGATGACTGTGGATCAGACTATCAATTTCTCATATGCAAGTTCAACAAGCTGAAGAAAATTAGAACAAATATACAAGAGCCAAGGTATGACCTTGAGTATATCCCACCTGAGTTCAGAGACCACCTCAAGAATAGGTTTCATGCATTAGACACAAATGATAGGAGGCCAGAAGAGTTGTGGCATGACATAAAAGATATCATTCAAGAAGGAAGCAAAAAGTTCTTTAAAAGACGAGAAAAAAAGAAAAAACCAAATTACATGTCAAAAAAGACACTGGACCTTGCCCTCAAACATTGAGCAGCTAAAGCAAAAGGAAGACATGATGAAGTAAAGGATTTAAACAGAAGATTTCAAAAAGCAGCTCGAGAAGACAGAAACAAATATTATAATGATATGTATGAACAGCTGGAGGCAGAAAACCAAAAGGGAAGAACACGTTCTGTGTTTCTCCAGCTTAAGGAAGTGAAAAAAACATTCAAGCCTCGAGTGGCAAGTGTGAAAGATTCTACAGGGAAAATATTAAACAATGCAGGAAACATCAAAAGAAGATGAAAGGAATACATAGTGTTGTTCTACAAAAAAGAATTGGTAGATGACCAACCATTTCAAGAGGTTGCATATGAAGAGGAACCAGTGGTATTGAAGGATGAAGTGGAAGCTGCCTTGAAAGAACTGATGAAACACAAGGCTCCAGGAATTGGTGGGATACCAATAGAGATGTTTCAACAAACAGATGCAGCACTGGAGGTGTTCACATGTTTTTGTCAATAGATTTGGAAAACAACTACCTGGCCAACTGACTGGAAGAGATCCATATTTGTGCCTATTCCCAAAAAGGGGATCCAATGGAATGTGGAAACTATCCAACAATATCATTAATATCACACGCAAGCAAAATTTTACTAAAGATCACTCAAAAGTGACTGCAGCAGTTTATAGACAGGGAATTACCGGAAAATCAGGCAGGATTCAGAAGAGAGTGGGGAACCAGGGACATCATTGCTGATGTCAGGTAGATATTAGCCGAAAGCAAAGAATATCAGAAAGATGTCTATCATGTTTTATTGACTATGCAAAGGCATTTGCCTGTGTGGATCATAAAAAATTATGGATAACACTTCAGAAAATAGGAATACTGGAGCACCTAATTGTACTCATGAGAAATCTGTACATGAACCAGGAGGAAGTTGTTCGAATAGAGCAAGGAAACACTGCCTAGTTTAAAGTTGAGAAAGGTGTACATCAGGGCTGTATGCTTTCACCATATCTCTCCAATTTATATGCTGAGCAAATAATCTGAGAAACTGGACTTTATGAGGAAGAACACAGCATCAGGATAGGAGGAAGACTCATTAACAACCTGTGTTATGCAGATTACACAACTTTGCTTGCTGAAAGTGAAGATTTAAAACATTTACTGATGAAGATCAAAGATCATGGCCTTCAGTGGAAAGGCTGTGGAAAAGATTGAGGTTGTCCAAGATTTTGCTTTGCTTGGGTCTATTATCAACACCCATGGAAGCAGCAGTCAAGAAATCAAAAGATGCATTGCTCTAGGAAAAGCTGTGGCAAAAGATCTCTTTAGAGTATTGAAAAGTAAAGATGTCACATTGAAGACAAAGGTGCGTCTGCCTCATGCCATGGTATTTTCACTCTCATCATATGGTTGTGAAAACTGGACATTGAACAAGGGAGACAGGAAAAGAACTGATGCTTTTGAATTATGGTGCTGGAGATGCCTATTGAATATACCATGGACTGCCAAAAGAACCAACAGATCTGTCCTAGAGGAAGTGCAACCAAAGTGCTCCTTGGAAGCAAGAATAGCCAGACTACATCTTACATATTTCAGACATGTTGTCAGGAGAGATCAATCCCTGGAAAAAGACATCATGTTTGGGAGAATGGCAGGTCAATGAAAAAAGGAAAACCCTCCACCAGATGGATTGACATAGTGTCTGCAACAATTGGCTTCAACATAAATAAGATCATGTGCCAGGCACAGAATTGAAAAGTGTTTTGATCTGCTGTAGGGTCACTATGAGTTGGACTTGATGGCACCTAACAACAACAACAAGTAAAATAAAATAATCTTTCTGACTCTCCCCAAATTTCTGGTTTGTTTTTTTCCCCCAGTTCTCCGGTTTCTTTCTTCCCTTGCTTTCCTTTTCCCTCTTTGTCTCTCTTTCCTGCCTTAAGAGTAAAAATTTACATTTCTAGAAACATTTGGTTTTTTTCTCTTTCTCTATAATGAGTTAATATTTGTAAAGCACTTAAAATAGTTCCAGTGGAAAACACCAGAAGGTGATGTTAATGTTAGGACAAATATCCTAAAACTCATTATTACTGTAGCTAATATTTGTTATAGGGAGGACCGATCAATGCTGAGCATTTGGTCTAATTTCATATAATTAAACCTAAACATTATAAATAAAAGAAGGGTAGTTTTTTAGAGGCTTCCTTTTGCCTTTCTTTTAACACCTGGTTTCACACTTACCTGAACTTTGGCTTAGTAAGATTGGATACTGCCTTTCTGGAAAAAAGCAGGAATAAATCAAAAGAGAACTACACTATACATCACATACACACTTACATTTCGTGTATTTTAAATCATAACCTCAATGTAAGTTTTTAAAAAGTCTTTGAAGATAGCAACTGCATAGAGACACATTGGTACAGAATAAGCCAACACAAATCTGGGCAGTGGTGCCAGTGCCCGCCTGCGGGGTCCACCCTACAAAGCTCATGTGTTGGAGAGCTATGCCTGGGAAACTATCATCTCAGACTTGTGGGGTGCAGGGGCTGAGATTCTGAGCAGGAATCCCAGAGTCTGGCTCTCCTGTGACCTTCACGGCTATTAGCTGCTTTCCTGTACATCAAGCACAGCTGGACTTAATAGGTTACTTCATGGTCTTTGTGTCTACATGTGTTTTGTCTGCTGTACCTGGCCCATGTGGATGGAAACTGTGTGCAGAGTTCTCAGGCTAAGATAAGCAATTTTCTCTCTCAGATCCTTCAAAGGAGTGGTTACAGCTCTGCCCCTCAGCTTCTGACTTCGAGGAAGTCATCATTTTAAACCAGGGTTGCAACAGACTCCCAAGTTTGGCAACTTCTTTGTTAGGTTTAGCCACATCAGGAGTAAGCAGAATGATAGAGTGGAAGACTCACATCACTGAGAACAACCATTAGCAGAGCTTGGGTCTTGAATCACAGTCCTAGTGTCTGCTGCTCATCCCTAACTCCAAAGAGCACATACTGGAAAGCAAGTTCTTTAGTAATGGGGATAAAAACCCACAAATGATTTGTGGCCAAGCAAGGATTCAGCCATTGTCTCTGACCTGACAGGACTCCACCCAGTGTGGCCAGTGTGAGCAGCTGATGACTGCCTTACAGATAGGAGGACCATACATCCTCATCTTCCAGGACAGTCCTGCATTCTGCATTATCCCTGCATCCAGCTAGCTAATATCTCCATTCACTCTCAAACATGTCCAGATTTGGAAGATAAATTTAATGGCCAACTTATGTATAAACAAACAGGAGCCAGGGGGAAAAAATCACGCCATGATACACAGCATCTTCTCTTACCCATTATGGTTTCTGTAGTTCTGATAAATTGTGATGTCCACTAATTGAATTGGGAGCTCAACTAAATCAATGACAATAGGGGAGGGCATTTGTTTATACTAATCTGTACCTTCCCAGTCACCATACCCTCCCTGAGCCCCTCCCCTAAAACTACATCAGACAAGGCTATTGCCATCATCTTGGTTTTTTCCTACTGTTGGGGCTCAGAAGATGGACCCCAAAATATAATGCTTTGTCATGCTGAGTACTTTGGGCTGAAGGACATGGGCAGGGCCTCAGAAGCAGTCTCTTTCTTGACCTTTGCCTACTCTCCTGCCTTCCTGCTCTTCTTTCTTCCCCAAGGCAGGACATGAAAACTTCCAAAGCCAGCTGCAACACCTAAATATATCACTCTACCTTTCCCCTCACACAACCTTTCTTTGTAAGTGCAGGCATTAAAAAAATTCTTTGACTACCTTGTCTGGCAGTAGATCATGGAAACCTTCTCCCCAAAGGGGTCCATCCTGCCCTGTACCTGGGAGAGAGGAACATCCCACAGACCCAGGAAGAATCAGAACAGACAGGTCTTGCTGGGTTTCCTCTCTTAGTCTGTGACTATCAGGTGGGGCCTCTTGTCAACCACAATTCTACATGGCTATCGGCGCTTCATCAAATCCCAGCATCCATAGGGACAGTTTCTCCTGGGTCTTTGGGTCCTCATTTCTGAAGGCTCCATGTCATGTAAAACCTTGATCAAATCAATCTATTAGACTTTTCTCACATTAACTATTTCCTTTGCTGTAGGCGTGTTGGCTGTGGCCTTATGATGGGAGGGAAGGTGCCCCATGTTTCCCCCCATACCGCCTCCCCACTCTTTCTCCTTGCTTCCTGGCTGCTGATGCTGCTCCTTTCCTCCCTCTTTCTACTTGAGATTATTGCTCCAAATTGCTATCAGGTTGTATTTTCTCTTTTAGGAATCTTTACTCGACAACAGGAATACATGTGTGGCTGCACTGTAAGAGATTCTTTAAGTTTTATGCTTTACTGGTTACTTATTCTCTATGCCTTGTATCCCCTGTCCTGCCCTTTTTTGGATTCCACTTGTATTTTGAGTAGCATTATCAGAAGGGGCTATGGATGGCAAAATTTCTAAATTGCTGTGCGTTGGAAATAATCATCATTTTGCCTTCATATGTGAATGGTAATTCAGCTGGGAAGTTTTTGAATCTTTTTTCCCACAAAATAGTTTGTCCGTCCCTCTAGCTTTGGGCCTTCCTGGGCAGCAGAACAGAGCCAGATTCATTCTCATCCTTTGGTACCTTTCCTTCTCTGTCTACTTTCCCTTTCTTTATGAAAGTTTATGGCATTTTCTTTTTATCTTTTGAATACATAAAACTCACCCAAATTGTGTTGTTTCCTAATATTTGCATAAAGCATATGGTGGCCTCTTTTGATTTGAATGCCCATGGATCTCTTTAGTGCATGGATAACACTGTTATCTCTTTTATTAGGTAAATATTAGATCTCTGGATATAGCTTCATGCTCACTGACTTTTCATTTTTCTTTCTTTTTTAACCATGCTCTTAGTATTGTCCTTAGCTTGGGCTTCCAGGTTGCAAATATTTCTTTGGCCTTCTCTAGTCTTCAGTGCAGTTCTTTTAGGGAGTTTTCATTGTAGCAACTAGATTTTTTAACTTTCAAGAATTAT
This sequence comes from Pedetes capensis, assembly GCA_007922755.1. Lineage (NCBI taxonomy): Eukaryota > Metazoa > Chordata > Mammalia > Rodentia > Pedetidae > Pedetes > Pedetes capensis. Next base: position 44,723 of record VMDO01000720.1, read on the forward strand.
TTAGTTTTCTCATACTTAAATTTCGATCCCCTTCTCATTTAATAGATATGACTTTCTTGAATTCTCAGAAGACTTTGTTGTGATTAGTTTTTAGGATTTATTTACTTTCTCTCATTAACTGTGTTCTCCTTGTGATTAATTCCTTTATTTATGGTATTTATTGCCTTTCTCTCTTTTTTCCTCAAATGTCAGCACTGGCTTTTCAGTTATAAGTGGGCCTGTGTGACAGGCAGGCTTCCTCTGAAGGCCAGAGCAGCTCATCTTCTGAGCAGAGTGAAGTCAGAACTGACCAGAGACATTCCCCTGACTTCCTTTCCAGCCCTGGGGCTCATGATGGACACTCCTAGAACTAAACTCTTATACAGAGAGGTATTCTCAGGGCTTTTGTTGTTGTTGTTAGGTGCCTTGGAGTCAGCTCTGACTCATAGTTACCCTATGTACAATGGAATAAAACACTCCCTGATGCCGTGTCATACCAAGCACTATGTAAGCAATTCTCTGGTATTCATAAGGTTTTCAATGGCAAATTGTTTTGGGATTGCTTTGGGACTGGACTACCACATCCTTTTCCCATTTTGGTGGTGCTGGGGATTGAACCCAGAGGATCAGAGACTGTGGAGCAGCAAACCATACATCTGATAAGTGGTTACACCAAAAATATATAACAAACTCAATTCAATATCAAGAAAATAAATAACTGAATTTAAAAACGGGCAAGGACATTTCTTTAATGATGCTAATCTCTTCAATAATTATAGCTGCTTGGTTTTTACCTGCTTTGTCCAAAACTGAGTTCATGCTACTTTTCTTGCCAAATTGCTCATTTTTTCAAAACTTTCTGCCCTACCTTTTGCTCTGGATTCTCACTGGCTAAAATCTGGCTAAAAGCAACAAGTGGTAACTGTGCCACAGCCTCAGTGCTATGTTGTTGTTGTTCTTAGGTGCCGTCGAGTCGGTATCCAACTCATAGCGACCCTCTGTACAACAGGGGAAACACTATTGTCAGTGCTTCTCTGCTATTCATAGGGTTTTCAATGGCAGATTGATTTTTGGGAGGGGGTTGCCAGGTCTTTCTCCCAAGCCTACAGCTTCTGGTGTTCCCAGGTGGTCTCCCATCCAGGTACTAACCAGGCCTGACCCTGCTTAGCTTCCAAGATCTGACAGGATCGGATCCCACAGGGCTACAGCTCCACCAAACAGCTCCACCAAACTAACTAATCCATTACTTTTAAATTCAGCCTCACTTAGAATTTTAGAAAATGGGCAGATTGTACCCAGATTCTTTGCCAGAATGTAACACAAATGGCCACTATCCCAATTTTCAATAGATTCCTTATTCCATCTGAAACTTCATGAGCCTCATCATTACTATCTGCTTTTTTATCAATATTATGGTCTTCTGAACTCTCACTTGAATCACCATTTAGCTCTGTTTACAGCATTTTAGGACCTCTCTAACCTTCATCTCCAAATTCATCCAAATACCTCCAACAAAACAGTTCCAAAGCTAAGAACAACATCATCAGTTTGGGGCACAGCAATGACTCTACTCCACCAGTACAATTTTTTGTATCAGTTAGCTTTGGCATTAGTGTGGCAAGAGATATGACAGAGAAACTTAAGAGGAGAAAGATTTATTTTTGGCTCACAGTTGCAGAGGTTCAGTCCATAGTGGCAGGGAAACATGGCCTAGCAGCATTGGGAGGGTGTTGTGGAGGCTGTTTACCTTATAGCCACAGGAAACAAAGAGAGCTTACCAGAACTAGAAGGCAAGTAAAACTTTAAAGCATGCCTCTAATGACTTATTTCCACTGGCTAGATCTATCTCCCAAAGTTCCACAGCCTCCCAAAACAGCACCACCCACTGGGTACCAAGTGTTCAAACATGGGCCTTTAGGGGACATTTTAGATGCAAACCATAACATTTGAATACATATTTCTCAAAAGATGGTATATATTGACCAATGTTGTTGTTGTTAGGTGCCGTTGAGTTGGTATGCGACTCATAGCGACCCTCATAGGGTTTTCAATGGCTGACTGTTTCAGGATTGCTGTGGGAGTGGATTGCCAGGCCCTTCTCCCATTTTTGCGGTGCTGGGAATTAAACTCGGGTCCTCAGAGACTGCAGCACAGCACTCTACCAACTGAGCTAAATCCCAGCCCTATATTGACCAATAGGTATTTGAAAAAATGCTCAACATTACTAGTTATTAAGGAAATGATATTAAAACCACAAAAAAGTATTTCTGACTGGTTGTCGCCTAAATATTTAGGAACAAATGCTAAAAAGAAGCATTTTTGAGCTTTCATAAAATATCATGCACCATACTGAGTACTTTACACACATCCCCTCACAAAATATCATTACCTTGAATCTGTAGATGAGGAAGGTAAGGCACGGATAATTCAGGAAAGTCTTCCAAGTTTACAAAAATTACTATTAAATCACAAGAGAACATTATAGAATACAGCATCACACAAAACAATTATATACAGTTTATCTACAATATGAAAATGTAGAAAAAAAGTCTGGAAAGATGCACAGACAATTTCTTAATAGTGACTTCCCCAGAGAGTATGAAAGGGGAGATTCCAGGCCTCTTCCCTGCCCAGAACTGACATTGGATCATTTTGAATACATTCTGTTGGTCAAAGGAAGCCTCAAGGTCAGTCCAGCTTCAGGGGGGCTTCACATTTGACGGAACAGTGTCATGCACGTGACCAGTGGTAATGGGATTGACGGTGACCCTCATAAGAGGTCCTCTACCATATTTTCCTTCTCCTATTCATTACCCCTATATTGCCCATCAAACTTTGCTTTAAAATATATTTTGAAGGAATCTCTTACTTTAATTGTGAATTGAAGATAAGATGTTCCACTCCTAACAGGATGTTTACATTTTATCTCTCTCTGTGATCCTGGAAAGAAATGATTTATCTTTTCTTAGGGCAAGTTCAGATGTTGGCAAGTGAGGGAAGGATTTCTCCATAGCTTTGCTTTTGAGTTTCAAAATGCTTCACTTCTGCCACCTTCTTCAAAGCTGGCTGGGGATGAAAAGATAATGTCACCCTGGAGAGACTGAGCTGTGTGTTCAGAGATACTGCCCCAGAGCTGGGCTCTGAGCCTCTGATGAGGTGTTTACTGTTATCTGGAACAGAAATACACTGTAACCACATTCTCATGGCTTTCTGGGCTTTGATTAGAGATTGGCCTTGTCAGATACCACACAAGAGAGTGGCATCCAGGACTCATATAGTCACTTATCAAAAATATGTATTAAGATCAATGTAGCTGGGTGCTGTGCAAGTGCCCAGGTGTACCAGTAGTAAAGACGATAGGCAGAGGCTGCCCTAACAAAACTTAGGGTCTGGAAGGGCATATGGACAAGGAATCAACAAGCATAGAATGTGTGAAGTATAAAGAAAGGGAAATTACAAGGTGCTATGGAAGGACCATGAGTAATCTAATCAGTGGTGTGCCGGTAAGTGTTTAACAACCGGTTTAAAAAAAAAAGACAGCAAAAACAACAATTAAAAAAGTCCCTGACTTTCATTGTTTGCCAGTTTCCCTGATATAAAGACTCTCACTAATTTTAAGCAACAGCAGCACATAGTCGAATGGATTTATCGGAAGAAGTGTAGCTCCGGAAACCGGTGAAAGTCAATTTCAGGGAACTAACCCCGGTGGGGGGCCGGGATTTAGCTCAGTTGGTAGAGTGCTTCACTGCAGTCTCTGAGGTCCCGAGTTCAATTCCCAGCACCGCAAAAATGGGAGAAGGGCCTGGCAATCCACTCCCACGGCAATCCCGAAATGGCCAGCCACAGAAAATCCTATGAGGGTCTCTATGAGTTGCATACTGACTCGATGGCACCTAATAACAACAACAACAACAACCCCGGTGGAGTTGAAGAATAGGGAAGTGAGGAAGGCTTTCTGGAGGAAGAGTCCTCTAAGGTGAGGACTGGAGGATGAGGAAGAATGAACCAAATAAAGAGGGTTGCAGAGAAATGTTCCATGTGGAGAAGACAGCCCTCGTCAAGGCCTGACGTGTGAGAAGGCGTGGCACATTTGGAGGATTGCTGATCTGCGTGGACAAGGCATGTCCTGAGTGGTGTGTGTGTGTGGTGGGTGGGGGAGGCGTGTGCACACAGGCCGTGTGCAGTAGTGTGGTGTGTATGTACACATGGCAGGGGGAGAGTGTCAGTATGCAGATACATGGCCCCACAATCACATATGTGTATGGTACTTTGAGAGGTGTGTGTGTGTGTGTGTGTGTGTGTGTGTGTGTGTGTGCAAGCACGCTTGGGCTGCCACAATAAAATACTGTAGATTGAGTGGCTTCAAGAACAGACATTTATTTTTTCAGTCCTGGCAGCTAACAATTCCAAGATCGAGGTGGTGGCAGATTTTGTGTCCAGTGAGGGGCTCTTCCAGGCTTGCAGATGCCTCCTTCTGACAGTGTCTTCACGTGGTATCTTCCTATAATGACTCTACTCTCACTGTGGGAACCCCACCTCGTGATCTCCTCTAGACAGAATCACCTATCAAAGGCTGCACTTCCAATTACCATCACATTGGTGGTCAGGGCTTCAACGTAGGAATTTTCTGGGGACACAAACTTTCAGTCCTTCCCAGTACATGTGTGTTACGGATAAGAGAAGCAGGAACTGAGGTGTGAGAAGTTGAACAAACCAGTAGGCCATGTACCAGCCCTCTACTTTAATACAAGATTCTGCCCAAACTCTGGGGGAAACTGTTTTTCAGGGAGATTTAAAGAAATATTACAGGATCCTAGCGATTTTATAACTTTCATTGGTAAATTTTCCTCTATCTAGAGGGTCCTTCATAGACTTGGGGTCCCTAGCAAGGATCCAGTTTGGGGCATTTGTTTCCTGAGGGGGCCTTGGTAGAGGGAGGGATCACTTGGCAGGGAGTGGTGACCAGCATTTAGGACCCCAGAACCTCTGTCCTGGATTTGCGTACTTTCCAAGCAGTAAAACTGGAGTCAGAGGTAAAATAATTTAATTTAGCCAACCCTTGATTCTAAAAAGGCTCCTGAAATAATGACATGAAGTTCTGCTAAAAAGTATATTTCATATTAATATTAAATAGAAAATGTTCCGTGTGAGGAGCACTTTTTATAGCTAAATAATTATTTGATAAAATAGTCTAATTTATCCTTTGTTTTTCTGCAAAGAAAGATGAAGAATCCCATCGTCTTAGCATCAGCTCTTCCCTTCCGGAAGCCATCACAGGCTAGCCAAGATCTGTACCTTTAGGAAAAGAGATAAATGCAAAATGACAACTATTTTTTTGCACTTCTTTAAATTGCTGAGTTAGCATGGCTGGAAAGAAATACTGTTTCTCCATCTGGGAACAAGTTTGGGCTGTAGACCAGGTTTAGAAAACCTCTTACTCACTAAGTTAAACTTGAAGATTTTCCAAAATTTTAAGTGAAAATACTGTCAATGATAGAAGAAACATGCCTGTCACTTTATGGAGAGCAGTCAGGTTTTCCTTTGAGATGACAGTAACAGGGATCTCACCAAAAAATAATCAATCTCAAGTAGTTTATTCACAGATGACCTGATAAAATGCTTTGTGACCTTGTGCCAGGGAGTTTGTATCATGCTGAATAGCAAAGAATTGGATTTTTATATTTCTCTCAGCACCCCCACTCCAGCTTAGTAACACTTAAATTTAATGTCCAACTAAGAGTACAGAGAGCTGTATAGGAGAATTCTTGCTAGAGTTATACCTTGTCTGAGATAGGATTGGGACTTATGGAGACCAGGAAAGCTAATGGCAGTGTGGAGACCATTTTTCTACTTCTCCTTCATTCCTGGGGCTTCAATTTCCCTTTAGTAAAATATAGTATTTTCTTCCTATGAGTCTACTAAGGTAATCAATTAGACCAAAATTAGACTTCTCTGGGAAAAACTCAGATGTGAGCTCATGTTTTACTTGGTCACTCTCTAATTGTTCTTTCGTCTGGCTTGAACCCCTCCATCCATCTCCAAAACACATATGTACTACCATCGTACTGATGCTAACCACACCATTGTGTGCAACTATTCATGGAAAAACTCTAGAAAAAGCAAGGCCTATGTCCTCTTAACCACTGAACATTAATAAAGTGTTTTTTAAAAATAAAAACCATATTTTAGCTGAACATGGTGGCATCTGCATATAATCCCAGCAACTTCAGAGGCAGAGGCAGGAGGATTGCAAGTTGAAGGCCAGAGACAACCAACATAATTCGGTGAGACCCTGGCTCAAAATAAAAAAAAATAAAAAATGACCTGGTGTGCAGCCCAGTGGTAAAGCACTTGCAAAGTATTAGTGAGGTCCTGGGTTCAATCTCCAAGTATAACAAACAAAACAAAACAAAACAAAAAACATTTTATTAGAGTGAATATTTTAAAATTTTCAAGTGCATTTTAAGGTTATGTATCACTAGAAGAGAAAAACTCCTGCCATTAAACTGAGACATAGTACTTTCCTTTCTTTCTCTTTTTTCAGTCTTTCTAGAGGCTTATGAATATTAATGATTTTTTTGAAGAACCAGCTCTTATTCCATTGATTTTTTTCTATTGTTTTCCTATTTTCAGTCCCATTGATATATGCTCTTATCTTTATTAGTTGTCTTCCTTCTGCTCACTTTGAACTTATTTTAATATTCTTTTTCTAGTTTCTTGATGCAAAAACTTAGATTATTGACTTCAGAGTTTTCTTTATTTCTAATATAAGCATTTAGTACTATAAATTTCCCTCTCAGCACTGTGTTAGATGCATCCCACATTCTTGGACATGTTTTAAAATTTTCATTCAGTTGTATATATTTTAAAATTTCCCTTGATACTTCTTCTTTGATCCATGGATTATATTGAAGTGTGTTTTAAAATTTCCATGTATTTAGAAGTTTTTCATTTGTCTTCCTGTTGTTTATTTCTAGTTAATTCCATTATGGTCAGAAAACACACTGTGCATAAGTTCAATTCCTTTAAATTTGTGAAGATTTATTTTATGTCCCAGGTTAAGGGCTATCATGGAAATGTTCCATGGGAGCTTCAAAAATCAGTATTTTCTGCTGTTAGAAAGTTCTACACATATCAATTAGAATCTCTTGGCTGATTATGTTTTCTTATCTTCTACATCTGCTGATTTGCTATCTAGTAGTTCTATTACTTTCTGAGAGGAGAGTGTTGAAGTCCTTAACTATAACTGTGGGTTCACTAATTTCTCTCTTTTTTTTTTTTTTTTGCTTTGAGATTTTGAGGCTCTGTGGTTTGGTGTGTGCAAATTTAGGATTGTTATCTCTTCCAGTTGAATTGATCCTTTCATCATGTACCTAACAGGGAAAAAAGGATGCATCTTGGCTCTAATAATTTTCTGTCCTCTGAGATCTGAGATCTGCTTCTTGGAAGCAAGGATGGCTAGACTGAGTCTTACGTATTTTGGACATGTAGTCAGGAGGGACAAATCCTTGGAGAAGGACATCATGTTTGGGAGAGTGGCAGGTCAGTGGAAGAAAAAAAAAGGAAAACCCTCCACTAGATAGATGGTCACAGTGTCTGCAACAATGGGCTTAAACATAAATAAGATTGTGTTCCTGGCACAGAGTCAGGGAGTGTTTTGTTCTGCTGTACAAAGTGTTGCTACAAGTCCAATATAGCCATCCCTTTTCTCTTATTAATTTTTACATGTATATCTTTTTCTATCCTTTTGCTTTCAACTTACCTAGGTCATTGAATTTAGTTTCTTACAAACAGCATGTAGTTGTGTCATGGTTTTTATTTACTCTTCTGATCTCTATTGGTTGGTATATTTAAACCACATTTACCAATAAAGTAATAATTGATGGATTAGTGCTTAAATCTGCCACTTTGTTGTTAGTCATTTTTGTTTCTTGTTCCTCCATTTTTCTTCGCTTGGATTTGAATGGATTACTTAAATATATTTTTTTACATTCCTCTTAGTTAATTTGTAGTGTTATTGAATGTGTCCCTTTGCATGGTGGTTTTCCTGATTTTACATTATACGTACATGATTTGTCACAGTGCACTGGAATGAGTATTTAACTACTTTGAGTGAAATATGGAAATATCATTTTATTAACTTTAGCGTCCCCATTGAAAAAAATCTTTACCTTGAGTATCAGATGATATTATAATTTTAATAAAAATATATTTGTAAAGTTTGTGGAGAAAAGGGTAGTCTATTATAATCATCTCTACTTCTAGTGTTTCCTATGTTTAGTCTTTCCTAATATGCCAACATTTTTTAATCATTTACTTTCTATTTAAAGAACTTACTTTAGTTAATCTTTCAGGCAAGGTCTGCAACAAGTTCTTTTTGTTTCCTTTGTCTGAGAGTGTAGTTATTTTACCTTCCTGCCTAAAAGATAGTTTTGCTGGACATAGAATTTTCAATTGACAGTTCTTTGCTTTCAACACTTGAAACATATTTTGCCACTTCTTCCTGATCTCTGTTGTTTTTGATGAGATACCCTCTGACATTTGAATTAGTGTTCCCCCGATAGGTAATGTGTTGTTCCTCTAAGGATGCTTTTAAGATTATTTCTTGCCTTTAGTTTTCAGAGATTTGACTATTACTTAGCATGGATTTCTTTCTGTTTATACTATAAAGGATTTTTGAATATGTAGCTTTTGTGTCATTTGCCAAATCTGGGATTTTTTTTATACTGTTTGGGGCTTGAACCTTGCGCATACTTTGCATACTTTGCAAGTGCTCTACCACTGAGTTGCAACTCTAGATCCATATTTTAAAAAGTTTTTATGTTGAGACAGGGTCTCATTTGCACAGGCTGCCTCTGGCCTTGAACTTGCAATCCTTCTGCCTCTGCTTCCTGAGTCACTGGGTTTACACACATACACAACCATGCCTGGTGTCAAATTTTAAGCCTTTTTTTCCTCAAATTATCTTTCAGCTTCCATCTCTTTCTCTTCACCTGGCAATCTAATAATACAAATGTTACTTTATTTTTACTTTTATTTTTATGTTTAGCTTTTGTTCCACAGGTATATAGCTCTATTGTATTTGGGAGAAACTTTGTTTTGCTTTCATTCTTTCCTCCTATTATCCAGACTGAGTGAATTCTATTAATATTTACTCAGAGTTCAGTGGTTTCATCTTCTCGCATCTCCACCTACTATCAAGCCCAATGGTTTTTCTTTAAATTTCTATTGGTGTATTTTTCTGCTCTATAATTTCTATTTGTTTCATTTAAATAACTTT
>VMDO01000720.1:54081-106581 GCA_007922755.1 Pedetes capensis
TTTTTTTTTTTTTTTTTTTTTTTTTTTTTTTTTTTTTTTTTTTTTTTTTTTTTTTTTTTTTTTTTTTTTTTTTTTTTTTTTTTTTTTTTTTTTTTTTTTGTGGTACTGCAAGTTGAATCCAGGACCTCATGCTTGCATGCTTTGCAAGTGTTGTACCACTGAGCTGCACCCTCAGCTCATTTTCATACTTTTTGAGACTGGGTCTCATTAAATTACACAGACTGCCTCTGGTCTCGAACTTGATCACTATGTCTCCCCCTCCCAAGTCGCTAGGATTGTAGGTGTGCACTGCTGCGCCAGGCACCATTCGTTGGAATTTAATTGGTTCTTGGTATGATGGGTGAATTTCAGTTGTGTAGGGAACATTCTATATCATATGCCTATTCACTCTTAGTCTTGCACCATAATTATTGACCTACTTTGTGGGCTGTTATACTAATTACAGTTTAATTTTAAGAACCTGTTTCTCTTCTTGGTTTATGTGGTTCTGCTGGGTCTTCCATTGTCCCCTCTCTGAGGACATAGAAAGGTTTTCCCTAAGGCAAGCTACAGGTGTCTCAGTGAGGGAAAGAAAGTTTTTTTTTTTTTTTTTTTACCTGGGAGCTTGGACAAGACCCCCCTGCAGGCAAACTCCAGCTGCTCTGGTGTCTCTGGCCAGAAGCGGGGAGTCTCAGATTCATTGGCGTCAAGGCTTTCAGGGCAGGGCAGTTCACAGTGACTGGATTCCTTCTGCTAGTTCAGGCCATCTGCCCCAGAGGACCTCATTGGAGGAGTCTCAAGCCCACAACGGCTTCTCTGGCTGCTTGTGAGGAACACCAGGCCACAATGCTTTCTGTGTTTAGAATTTTTACTTTTAATTACTGAAGGAGTTCTTTTAGAACTTTAGATGGAAATTTAAATAAAATACTCATGCATATGTAAAAAATAAGACACAAATAAATTGGGTAAGGAATTCTTAAAATTTTTTCATATAAAAAGTCCAACTCCTACAAATCGATTTTCAATCTTTGCCTAAGAATCATAGATGTGTATAGTTTTCCACAGCATATTTTCTTTCTGCCATGAACACTTGGTGATGCAGAAGTGATTAATACAAGCACCACTGTTATCACTGGGCATTTCTCCTGAGCTGCTGGTATTCTTCTTACATGTTTGACACTCATTTGGAGACAATTATGAGGACTGCCACAAGTGCCACTTGCCAAGTCACTGTGAGACAGCTCTCCATTTCCAAGATGCTAAAATGTGAAGAAAGGGCTTAGGGGCATATATACATCAGTTTACATTCTATCCTCCAGTTAATCTTTCTTTAATAAATCAAAAAATATAATAAATGTAAAACTGACTGGGGAAATCTATATCTCTAGGAAATTTCTGAACAAAAACACTTCTCTAGTTTAGACAGGATGAAGGTGTCAATGAGAATAATTGTTCTTGACGTGCTCAATGGCCCACGACAGCCAAACAATTCTCAGTGGTCTTCCTTTTTCTTCTGTTAGCTCCCTCCTACTCCATACTCCAGTAGCAAGGAAAGTCTTTCTAAAATTTATCTTTCATCTTCAGTCTCCTCCTTCATATCCTTCGGTGGCATCTGCTGCCTTTGGAATGATGTGTGTGTGGTATGTACATTAGTGACGGTGAACATGTGACTGTGGTGTAGGGTGTGCTTGTGTGTGCTTGTGCTCAGTGGGATCTGTGGTATATATGTGGCCATGTGTTGGGCAGAATAAGGTTCCCCCCAAAGATGTTCCTTAGAACTTGTGAATATGTAACCTTGGAGAAGAGACTTCACAGACACGATTAGGGATCCTTACAAGAGGATATTCTTAAGTATTATCTGGGTGGGTCCCATGTAATCACAAGAATCCTTAAAAGAGTAAGAGGGAGGAAAGAGAGTCAGAGGTAGAGGAGATGTAATGATGGAAACAGATGTGTGTGTGTGTGTGTGTGTGTGTGTGAGAGAGAGAGAGAGAGAGAGAGAGAGAGAGGGAGATTTAAATTTGAAGATGCTATATGGTTAAGTTTGAAGAAGGAGGAAGAGGCCATGAACCAAGGAATTTAGGTGGCCTCTGTTGCTGTTAGTTGCTGTTGAGTTGGGTCCAACTCATAACAACTCTATGTACAACACACGAAACACTATCTAACACTGTGCCATGCTTGACACTATGTCAGTGCTTCTTTGCTATTCATAGGGTTTTCAATGGCTGTTTCAGGAGTGGGCTGCTGGGTCCTTCTCTATCAAGGCTACAGCACCTAGTGTTCCCAGGCAATCTCCCATCCAAGTACTAACCAGGCCCAAACCTACTTAGCGTCCAGGATCTAAAGAGATTGATGCTAGGATGGTATGGCCATTGTAAGGTAGCCTCTAGAAGCTGGAAAAAGCAAGGGAACAGATTTTCCCTGTGTTAGTTAGCTTTTGCCTCACTGTTTCAAAAATCTCTGACAAAAACAAACTTAAAGTAAGACAGGATTATTTGGCTTACGGTTTCAGAGGTTCAATCCATAGTGGAGGGGAACGCATGGCTGAGCTGGCAGCAAAAGCCTGCGGCAGATGGTTTTCACATCACAGCAGACAGGAGTAGAAACAGTCAAGGGAAACTAGTGCTGGGAGGCCTTCAGAGGCTGCACCCATGGACCTCTGCCAGCTGGCCCCCACCTCCCAGAGTGCCACAGTCTCAAAAAAAACTGGGACCAAACATTCAAACGTGAGCCTTGGGGGACATTTATATCCAAATCATAACACTCCCTTTGAAACTCCAGAAGGGAGGCAGCCCTACAGCACCTCAATTTGACTACTTCTGACCTCTAGAATCATAGGATAATTATTCCTCCTCCTCCTCCTCCTCCTAGTCCTCCCCTGCCTCCTCCTCCCCTTCCCCTCCTCCTTCTTCCCTCCTCTTCCTCCTCCTCCTCCTCCTTTTCTCCTTCTCTTTCTTGACAAGTCTTGCTATTGTAGCCCACATTGGCCTTGAACTCACAATCCTCCTGCCTCTGCTTTTCAAGTGCTGGGATTATAGATGTGCACCACCACACCTGTCTTTAAGTTATTTATATTCTTTTACACAACTAAGTGTGTGGTAATTTGTTACAGCAGTGATAAGACTATAATCCAAGACGTGTGTGTAGTGGAGGAGCCGATGTGTTTTGTGTGTACAAGAAGGGGAGGAATCAGGCTTTTGTGCACATGCACAATGAAAATAACACATCACTATAAGAAAGACAATATTTACATCTTAAACTTTGTTTCAAGTACAAATAACTTACAGCCTTCTTAAACAATAGAAGAAAAAAATCACATCATGGTCACTTGAAAAGTTCATTTATTATACACCAATATACACTTCCTGTAATAAAAAAAGCCTCCCAAAACATTGAACCATCTTATAAATGAAATAAGAAAATAAAATTTTCATCTGTTTACAAATGGGTTTGAATTAGCCAGCACAAGGTGCCACATGGATGTCTGTCCTGCAGTCTATGTGAACTCTAGTCCTGAAAATGGCCATGATAAAAAATGGTGTTTTATTATTTGGCACTGTAGTATTGCTCTTGCATATTTATATAATTGAACATATTGATATTTTCAAGTTAGTAATTTTAAATGTAAAGTATTTAAAGTATATACAGATTTTACAGTTTTCCAGTATTTGGGGATTAATCTTTAATATTTACATTTGACTGTGTTCAGATTCCCTCCATGTGTCTGTCAGCTTGTCATGCTGTGGGGGCTTGTGTGTTGCTGTGATACTGAAAGCTGTGTATCCAGTATTTCAGATACCAGCAGGGCTATACATGGTGAAAATTTTTCAACTGAGCTTTCAGACTAAGACAGACTAGGGAGAAGAACCCAGCAGCCCATTCCCTAAGCAATTAGCCATTGAAAACCCTGTGAATAGCAGAGAAGCACTGACAGAGCTCTCAGGCTGGAAGGCATTCAAAAGATGACTGAGGAAGACTTGCTTCCTCAATGTAGAGTGGATCTTAATGATCAGACTGGAGTAGTGCCCCAGGACCTCCATGTGCTGATCTGAATACTCAAAATAAGAAGAAACACAGGGCTGCAATAGTGGTTCAAACATAAAAAGATTGTGTGCATGGCATAGTGTAGGGTAGTGTTTCATTCTATTATATATGGGGTCGCCATGAGTTGGATCCAACTTGATGGAACTTAAAACAATATTCAGATTTAAATATTTTTTAACATTAAAAGACACCTTTATCCACTTTCTATTTTGTTACATTCTTCAGATGAATGAAAATGGAAATATATGTAAAGATGCTATTATTTTTCCAAAATAATAGTAACTTCAAAGTTATGATAGTTTCTAGTAATGCTCAATTTCTGTAATAAAGCACACCATTTTACAGTATTATGTCTCTAGAAAATAAAACATAACACAGATATATATTTTCTTAGGCACACTCCAGAAAAGCTATTGAATTATGATTTACTATGATCATCTTTATGATACTTATATTTCATACTTGACTTTACTAAAACATAAAATATACAACAAATGTCCTTGCTACTGATTTGAAAAAATAGTGAAGTCCAGAAATTCTAGGCAGTGAGTAGTAACTTTTAACTCCGTTCTATGTAAGTATGTTATACAAGTGAGTCAGAATGGTAGTTTGCATTTCTTTGCAGTGTTAGCACTTCCATTTCTATGGAGAATCATTCAACATTGTGTTATATGGCAAATGAATGTCAACAAACACCTATGCAAGGTAAAATGAACTAAATCCTAATTTGACATGCGAAATTATTGACAAATAAGGAACTTCTTTCTTACTTTCTTATAGATGATTATAGTATTGTAAACATTGAAGAAGAGCAACACTGAACTACACATAACTTAGGTTTCAAATTTAAAATATCCCCAGTAGACAGATACATACAAATGGATTTTTGAGCCCACCAACTCAATTCTCTGCCTCACCCCCAATAATATAAATCTTTGGATTGTGAAGGAAGGAAATTACATGTGTAAAAATAAAAATCAAATGTACCATATGTTAATATTCTGATGACTATACAATGAGATTATATACATAAACATACAGCAAATCACAGTTTCCTGCACTGAATATTTATCAAATAAAAATGTATCAAACAATACTGGGTAGTGTATCTCCACATGAACTGCGGTATTCTGAAAATTCTGAATGAGACTGGAAGACAAGAGGGAGAGAGCCTTGTTCAAAGACAAAAGTGTGACAGATCGCCTAGGAATAATATTAAAAAGCAGATGCTTCCTCAATGGGCAGTTTAGCTATAAACATTATTTTCTGTTGTCATTCTATAATTTATGTAAAGCCCCTCTCTAATGTTTAGTAAGATGTTTTAATATTTACTAAAAAAGTCATCAAATGAAGAAGACACTAATTCAATGTCAAAAGCAGGATAGGTAAACTAATCCTCTGCTGTTCACATTAAGTGCTCTAGACAGGCATCTGATCATTCACACCCCTCGCCAGGAGAGTTCACAAGTCTTTTGCCTCTGTAAGTTAGCAGACCTAGAATATTTGGTGCAAAATGGGGGAGTAAGTGGTGACAGCTTTGCCACCAGGGCATTTTTGTTTTGTTTTGTTTGTTTTTGTTTTTGTTTTGTTTTGTTTTTTGAGACAAGTTCTCACTACGTAGGCTAGCCTCAAACTCCTGTCTTACTGCCCCAGCCTCCCAAGTGGTAGGATTACAGGCATGCACTACCTGATTATAACCAGCCCACCAGAGTGTTTTTGTTTGATGTTCTGAGAACATAACTACTTATTACTTTTGGGGAGGGTAAAGAGTAGGGAGCTGGCAAGGGGAAAGGCTGTTATGGTGACAATTACATGCAGCCACCCTTATTCTGTTTGCACAGTGGCAAAAACACACTTTGATCATCCCACACAGCTCTAGTGAAACCTGGGTAAAAATGTGCACCACAGATTTTAAACACATCATCACCCATTCTCAATAAAACCATGATTTTTCTCTTTCACAAGTGCCTGGTGATATAACTAGTAAACGTCTTTGGAATCTTCCTGTTATTTCCTATGAATAACATTCCAGTCAAAGTAACTCAAATGTCTTTTGGAGCATAACTTGCAACAATTTCCAGTAGAAGTGAAAAAGCACTTTCCCTTGGATTAGTGGTGTTTTGAATTTGGAGGGTTGTATATCCAGTCAATTATAATGAGTGCCATGCTTCCAATCATGAAGATAATTCCAGTCACAAAGAAGATCAAGGCCTGTAATTCAGAGAGAACTTGTTAAGGAACATGGAAACTATAATTTAGCACAGTTTGCTTTAAGTTGTTTATGTAAGGTCGCAATCTGATTTGAACATTGAATTCTTAGTAACTCAGATGCCCAACACATCAATTTAGAACTCAGCTGGGAAAAGAGGGAAATAGAGTGGAGAAATAGAACCTAAATATATGCAGAAAAATGAAAGCTGACCCACATCTCTCAACATACATAAGAGTTAACTCAAAATGGATAAAATATCTCAACATAATACCAGAAACTTTAAAACTTATAGAAGGCAAGATAGGCAATTCACTCCATCATATAGGCATAGGAAAGTGTTTCCTTAAACGGACTCCAATTGCTCAAGAATTGCAACAAGAATAGATAAATGGGATTACATGAAATTAAAAAGCTTCTGCGCAGCAAAAGAAACAATTAACAGAGTCAAGGAAAGCCCCACAGAATGGGAAAAATCTTCGCATCCTATACATCAATAAAGGTCTAATTACTAAAATTTATAAAGAACTCAAGAAAAAAACTGCCAAAAAACAAATAACCCAATACACAAATGGGCAAAGGAACTGAGTAGACAGTTCTCAAATGAAGAGGTCCAAAAAGCCATGAAACACATGAAAAAATGCTCAACATTCCTAGCCATTAGGGAAATGCAATCAAAACAACTCTGAGATTTCACCTTACACCAGTAAGAATGGCCAAGATCAATAAAACAAATAACGACAGATGCTGGCAAGGTTGCGGGGAAAAGGGAACACTCTTACATTGTTGGTGGAGCTGTAAATTGGTCCAACCACCGTGGAAATCAATATGGAGGTATCTTAAAAAACTGAAAATAGATCTACTGTATGACCCAGCTATAACACTATTGGGAATTTACCCAAAGGGAGATGTGTCATCATAACCACAGTGACACCTGCATGTCCATGTTCAATGCAGCACTTTTCACAATAGCAAGGATATGGAATCAACCAAAGTGCCCTTCAACAGAAGAATGGATAAAAAACTATGGTACATATACACAATGGAATACTACTCAGCAATCACGAAAAATGAAATAAGGTCATTCACAGCAAAATGGATGGAATTAGAGAAAATTATTTTAAGTGAATGAACACAAGCTCACAAAGAGAAACACCACATGTTCTCACTCATATGTGGGAGCTGAATCAAAATTATAAGAAGGAAAAATCCTATACAAAGGTTGGATCAAAATAAAAGGGGAAAAAAAGATAAGAATGGTGTCAATATAAATGGTCT
The DNA here is from genome assembly GCA_007922755.1 of Pedetes capensis. NCBI lineage: Eukaryota > Metazoa > Chordata > Mammalia > Rodentia > Pedetidae > Pedetes > Pedetes capensis. The sequence continues at coordinate 61,592 of VMDO01000720.1, forward strand.
AGAAAATGCATGCAATTGTTCTAACAAGATAAAAACAAAGATCACTACAGGAAAAGTTTCTATCTTAAACAGAACTGGAACCCAAGGACATATAGAAAAATATTACCAAGTAAAAGATAGAGAAGACTTAGATGGAGGGGGGGGAAGCATACGGGAAAGTAAGGGGGAACCTATATGAATAATGTGCATCAAAATGCATATATGGAAATGTCACAATGAAAAGCATGTCAGAATGAATCACATTAAGGTGTACATTAAAAATTTCCAATAATAAGAAAAAGAACCTAAATGTTCAACAGTAAGAGTAATGTTTAATTGATTTAGTACATCAAAATAAAGGAATACCTTGTGGTATTAAAATTTAATGATACAGGGAATGCTCACAATCTTTTAGGTGAAAAAAAGTTGGTCATAATAGAGTAGTATGTATGACATGATTTCAATTTTATAAAGCAAACAAACGAAAATGAGAGTCTAATATATGTTGCATATTCCTGAAAAAAGACAAAAGAATATATACATATCTTTTTATGTGTGAATATTTACAATACACATGTATATACATACTACTTCAAAATTTTAACACTAGAAGAGGCTTTTAATATTTCACATTAGATTAACAACCTAATTCCATATATTAGAAAGCAGGGGTCAAAATTTTTCTAGGGATAATTTACTCATTTTTCATCTGGTCAAACTGAAAATGGATCACAAGTAGGATGGGTAACTTGGCCAGATCACACTGCTGCACAAGTCCAGACAATATGGGGTACAGAGAGTCAAAATTGGAGGCAAGATGATGGGAGGACCTTTTGATACCAGACTGTCTCTGAACAATCTCAAGAGGCGAAAGACTCTAAGGTATTTCAGTAAGAAGCATTCTTTCAAGCCTTAATACACCTTCTTAAGCGGTCACTGGTAATACATAATTATTAGAAAAACACTTTTCTAGTATATGTTTCTGTAGTACTATTATGGAAAAGAAATATGCACTCTCTAGTTAATAAGATACATTTTATATATAAAGAGATTAACTGGAAAACAAATGGTTCTGTTTTGGATCTCAGTCTAAACCAGTGGACAGCAGGGTATAATAGAGGGGAACAGGAAAGCAGCTCTTTCCTCTTGCAAAACTAACAAATATGACCAAACTGTTTTCATGATTCTGTAACGTTGGCTGGGAACCTAATTCGTTCCTGATAATTTCACATGGACATGCAGCTGTAGCCTGGCAATGGAGTCTGGCAGCACACAAACCACCTGTGCCTGGGGGAAAACCCCATTAGTGTTTGACTGTAGGAGAACTCACCACAACATATTTGCTATTTGAAGAGAAGAAATCCCAGACTCATCCAAGTGCTGGAAATCCACTCTTTTTCTCCTATCATAAAGTTCCTGCCCATCTTTGATTTATGTTTCTTGCTCATTGTTCCATTTTTCTGAACCATGTGTATTTTCTAGTTCACATAGTTAAAGAGCTACTTATAATGGGGGAATTTGCAAGTCTTACTTACCCCAACCTTTTGAGGTGATCGAAGAGATTCCTTCTTGACAAGTTTGAGATAAAAAGCTGCTGGAAGAATGAAAATCAGCATGGTGGCAGAAGAAGCCCCTGAGGAGAAAAACACAGGACAGATCAATGTCTTGCAAGGCAGGTCTTCCCAGAAAAGCAGACACCTGAGAGCTCACATTTAAGGAAAACCAAATGCTGTTTAATATTATCCTGCTCTTCATGCTAAAATTACACATTTAAATCATACAAGGTCACCTAGGTTGATGATTCATAGAATGAACATTTACAAAGAAAATTAAAATATACCTAACATATATCAATTTACATATTTAAGTAAATTAAAATATACCTAAATATACCTAAGATTACATAACATATAATAAGCAATAAATGGCCAAACATAATGCATATTTACAGAGGATTAGTGATTATAAGTACATATTTAAAGAGGCTGGATGCATCACACACACTTCCTATCCCTCTCTCACTTTTCAAGTTGCCTACACTCAATTCTCTTAAAAGTTTCATGTTATATTTAAAATTTGAGTAAATTCTTTATCAGTAGAGTGGAAAATTAAACATATGAACAGACCATATTGTTATGGGAAATGATATGTTTTAATCTTTTATTCCTCTCAAGATATCCTTTAATACTCAACTGATTTTCATGGACTTCTGGTGCAAACAATCTGACTTTGCTGACTCTGTCCTTGATGACAGGTTATGACCCATGTCCAAATCCTAGGTCCACCCCAAAGTATGTGGCTTGACTTTTTTGAGGCTCAGTTTCCTCATCTATCAGAAAAAGCAGTTGTACTAAATGACTATAACATAGGTTCCAGTATCATTTGGAAGGGACGGAAAGTGACCAGAACAGCTGTGAGAACCCAGCAGGGCTAATGGGATTCCTATGAGCCTGAGATGGACTGGAGATCCGATTACCCAGCACTGGTTCCTTGTCCACTATATAAAGAGATGTCAGTCTCTGCTGACTAAATAAAAATCTTTTTGAAACTTACCTATGAATCCAAATATGTATTTTATAGTTGGCACAAGGATGACCAGGACATTATTAAGTGCAATAATTATAGCTGCAATCAGGAAATGTCTTATCCAGCTGAAGGGTCTTTTGGGAAATAGCAGTGTGGTAACTGATGTACGAATCTGCAACAAGGACGTTCAATGACAAAGTCACTTCTTTGTTTACTTTTGCTATTAAGTATTTACATCATTCTAAAACATTCTGCCTCTTTTTCTACTTCCTCCACCCCAGCAACGATCTTAATGCTTTTCTCCAATATTTTTTAAAGTACCCATAATAGAATTGAGTGTCTTAACTATTTTCAAGGATGTAGAGTTCAGTGGTATTAAGTAGATTCCTATTGTTGTGCAATCTTCATGCTAATCTTTGGTGTTTGCAATAGAGTGGCATTTTTCTTTGGCAGTACACTGTGTGTTCACTTTCTCAGTTTTTAGAATTCTTTGTTAAAAATAATCTCAAAATGAGATAAAGTAACAGATAAGTGATGCAGAGACAGTAAAGCCCTTGTTGGTGACTAAGTGTGCTTCATCAGACTGGCTTAAACATTAAAAACAAACACTGAATGTGCAAGGAATTTCTACAGGTCTGGCTTTTCCTTAATTTTCCATTTCATGTAACATTTTCCACCTGATATTTTAAGACACGATACTTTTTATGTTTACTCCTTTCTCTTTCTCCCCTTGTTCTTTCTCCATCAAGAGATTGTAAATCCACAAAGACAAGGAATAGTATTTAATAATCCCGACATTCCTCACATTTTCTAGCTTGGTGTCTTACTCGAAGCAGGAGCTCTGTAAATGTTGAATTAAATTGATAGTAGGAATCTCTTCCCTCCCTTCAGGGTCCTTGACAGATTTCCACCCTGTTTCAGCAGTTGATATAAGTAGGTGAAGGGTCAACGCTCAAGTTACTATGGTGTCACTGGATAAAGAGATCCCTGAGGGCAGAGGGAGGGAGTGCACTTATGTTTGTACAGCATAACAAAGTTGAAAACACGCTGATCTTTGGAATCTGTCAGAGGACACTTTTTTGGCTTAGTGGAATTACTCAGTTGGCTTTTGAGTAAGTGAGCACTTCAATTAAGCTAGGACTTCACATTTTTAGAAATGCTGGGCTTGGTTCTCATTTTATAATTTTAGTTCTGAAGTCTCATAATGGTATGGAGATAGGAGCTCATTCAAATAAGAGAAAATGTGAAATTAGTTTTGAAACATGTATGAACCAAAAAATGCAAGCTGAATTGCTTGCAGTCTTTCATGTGACATTCCTTTCGTACCACTCCACCAAAAATTAAAGCCATCTGTTTAGGTTGAAAAGGGAATTTCATTTCTAGAATGACAAACCAGATAGTCCGGCAAATGGCTTAAGAATGACTTTGGAAAAGATTTTTAAAATTGGATTAGTGAAAATGATGAAACTCATTTTGAAAAGCAGACTGAGGAAAGCGAATGGTTAGATGTCATATTTCCCAGCAACCTATAAATTCCACATTATGACCTACAATTAGTACTTATTCAATATTGTCTGAAGCGATCCAATATAAGCTTTCTATGATACATACATAGTGCTTAACAACTTGTCTGACAATACGAAACTTATAGAATTAAGTTGAATACAGATTCATTTTAAAGGCCAATTTCACTCCTATGTGCTTTTTGATTCTTTGTTAAAGTGATCCATTCAATTCAATAAGCTGAGTTAGGGGCACTCATAAATATCCACTGCATCTCAGTGTAAACACGATTTCCTAAGGTCTCATGGACTCCAGAATGACTAAAATTTGGCCTAATGATGTAAAAAAGACAGAGTATTTACAGGAATCACAAGTAGAATGGTTGGAGTCAATGATGAAAGCTTTGTCCTCATAGTGAATAAGGATTAAGGAAATCTCAAACAGAACGGAGCAAATATAGAGTTGCCAATACATTCCTGAAGAGGGCAACAGAGCAAAGAGGGAGGCAGGCTGGTGGTGGTTGTGGAAAAGAATCAGGAAACCTACGGGTCATTCCATGTTGCCTTAAGGGGTAAGTGGAGATCCAAAGGTCCTCAGCAGTTCTATTTACCCATGTACAAAGGCAAAGCTGCCTATTTCCCATAAAGCCCTACCTGTTCTTCCTTTTATCCATGTGTCCTTTACTGACACAAACTGATAGGAATCTAGAAATGTGGGTCAGATGCTGTGGGTGGAGAAGTTCCCTATGTCAGCAAAGGCCCCTGACCTAGAATGATTCCAGAAAAGTTCTGTGCAGCCCTAGAGAAAACATGAGTTATTTCCAGAAAGGGTGTCCTGACCACAGCCTATTAGGAGATGCTTTGTGCTGATGTGGGGATCCAATGGGAAGGTCAGAGATGTGGAGGCAGAGTAGAAAGTGGGAGTCTTAACTCTGCCCTCAATAAATTAATAAATTATCCCATTACACAGAAACTACTCATTCTTCTACTTTGCAGGATTGCTTAAGGCAAGGACATTGGGAATACATACTCTTTAGCAGTTCCTAGCAGTGTCTGCCATATTTCTATGTCTATATCAGTGTGCACTCCAAACAGGAGGTCTGAAGGCAACATAAGTGAGAAAAATGATTTTACTATGAAAAGATGAAATAGAAGAGGCTAGAGAATCTGAGAGATGATCTCTTTTTAAAAATGTGGTAGGTGGAATTTGAGTCCGTACATTCATGATAAACCATATTATTTGGTTTTCTGTTTTTCATGGTGACACGTGAACATTACTGTATAAAGGGAAGCATAAGCTTAAAATGTCATTATCAATCCTGTAGAAGGAAATGCAGCCCTGTAATAGACCCCCTAATCCACTAAAGAAATAAATGTTGAGCTACTACTCAGTTCTCTTCATTTGGCAGTTATTATGTGTATTGTACTAAAAAGGCAAAGAGAAAAAACCCCATAAAACCAAGCAAGCCAGCAAGAAAACCCCAAATACCCCTTCTCCCCCACTAAGCTAACTAGAGAAAAGAAAGGTAACAAATGGAGTAAAAGAAAAACAAGCGAACAAACCCTTATCTTCTTGGGCTCCTATAAAAGAGCTCAGTTATCATTTGTTGAAAGAAGGGGAATGAAAAATAATAGCTAAAACTGATAAGACTTTAATCCAGACTAGGTTTGTTTGCTTTATTATTTGTGTGTGGTGATATTACGGCAAGTAAATAAACTTGCTCGTGGTAAAAGTTTCTTAATGCAAAGAAGCCTGTTGAGAATCATGCCAGGCCTTGAAACTGAAAACTGGAACTCTAAATTATAACAAACAGACACTGGCAACTTCTATGACATTGGCAAAAATACTTCTGAATTTAGCCTTATAGGACTTTATTGGGACAAGGAGGGAGGACCTGCTTATTTGCCATCGTCACATTCATGGATGTACATCACATTCATGGACATTCAATAGCTCTGGTTCTCACCCAAATTGATTTGTGGTGCATGTCAGCAAGGGAAAGAGCCTATGCTTTTGCTAGAAAAAGCAGTGTATACATTTCAAGAAGGGCAAGATTCACTTAGAGACCATTTTCTCTCTGCCACACTCCTGAGCTCATCCTCTGTGCCAGTTACCTATCATGCCCCTCCATAACCTCCAGGATTTATAGCCTGTGGGGAAGGGGAACTTACACAGATCACTTCACTGAACCATTGTAAAGATGAAGACAGTGTTATGTGCAAAGTTTCCATAAATGCTAACACTGAGTGAAAATACATAATGAAGGCTAGATGTTAGTTATTTTTCTGAATTTTGGTGCTCCTGGCCGATTTTGGTTCCAATGGCATCTACTATTTACAATCTATTGCTTCTCCTCGTGATCAGATCTAGCCCAGTACTTGTTCTCTTACACAGAGGAGGAGTTCCTGAGGGAAGATTTGGATTTTCAACGCTGAGGTAACATGTTCATCAACAAATGAAAGGCTGGCTTTTACTTCCTGTGCTGATGATGCCAGCCTTCAGTGTTGTTACGCAATGAGCCCTGAATTTGTTCAGCTGTTACCTACTAGCCACACCCAACAATCTCTTGAGACCACAGCTTGAAAACACTATGTTAAGGGTTTATGAATGGACCAAAACAAAAGCACATGACAGATTTCTTGCATAAAATTCTCCGCATCGTGATGTGAGTGCCTTTGGTATGCCAAAATTTAGTGATATCACAACCCACAAAACAAGTAGAAACAAACCCTTTTCCCAGTGAAACTGCTTGCTTGGAAATTTTACCCCAGAGTATACCTTGTGGTTGACAGTTGTCTTATGCCTTGTACCCAAGCTGCAGCTGATTTTAGGCTAAAGCTGTGCATGTGGCATTTGAAATACTTTCAGGTACATTAGAGCCAAGACCTTTTATTTAAGAGTAAATTATTAGCCACCATAGTAATAAGGTTGCGGGAGAAGGACCTGGCAACCCACTCCCAAAAATCAATCTGCCATTGAAAACCCTATGCACAGCAGAGAAGCACTGACAATAGTGTTTCCCCTGTTGTACAGAGGGTCGCTATGAGTCGGATACCGACTTGACGGCACCTAACAACAACAACAATAGTAATAAGGATCTGATTTTATGCACTCATGAGAAAGGAATGTACCAAAATACATTTCAGCACACAAGCTACATTTAAAGCAACCACAGTGTCATTACATAAGTAGTCCTCATACACGGGCCCCTGTATGGAACATTCTGTCCATGACAGTGCTGGTTACTATGTCGTTTATTTATCTTTTGCCCCAAAATGAATGAGTAAATTCAGTGTTTATGAAAGGAGCAGAGTTGGCAGGCTGTGTTTATCCATAGGTGGCTGTTTTAACTCATGCAGCTCAAATCCCCATCGCCAGCCTTGCTCTGTGAGCCCAGAACAAATTGGCACCCATGGCAAATGCCAAGGAAGGGTGATCCCAGCCCAAGTCTGATGGAAGGCATGCAGCAGTCTTGATGGAGGAGGCAATGAGAGAGACATATGATGGATAGTATAACTGTTTCTCAGGAAATTTTGTTCTAGTATGTAATTTCCTTAACACAAATCCCCTTCTCATTAGCCTTCAAGATGTCAGATTCAATAAGGCAACTTTTAGATGTTATTTCAACACAAAAAACTGGGGGTGGGGGTGGATGAAATACCTTCAAAACTATAGTGAAAATGATCTGAAAGGTAAGGTGGTTTTGGCTTTTAAGTTTCAGAAGTTCTATGAACTACTATTCATCTTTACTAACCCATGAGACAGGAGCTCAAGCCCTGCTTTTTAAAAATATTTATTTGTTTGTTTGTTTGTTTATTGGTAGTGGGGGCTGAACCCAGGGTTTCACACATAATTTTGCAAGCACTCTACACTGACTTGCACCCTCAGTCCCTTTTTAAACATCTTTAAAATCACGGCAGGGTCTTGCTAAGTTACACTGGCTGCCTCTGGCCTTGAACCTGCAATCCTCCTGCCTCTACCTCCTGAGTCACTGGGATTACAGGCATTTCCTACCCAGCTTCCAGCCCTGCTTTTTGAACTTGAATTTAAAAACAATTTTTATGGTTTCCCCCTATACTTTAAAAATACCTCCCCAAAATACTTGGTGTATCTAAATATTAAATGGCCAATTTTAAGTGACTCTAAAATGCTATGTGAAAATAATAATGTCTTTGGGCATTGCCATTGCAAACTCACACTATAATTAAATCTACTTCAAGTCAGAACACAGTGCTAATTTATGGGGTAAGCAGGTTTCTTTCATCAGCCCTTTATGTACTTACTGGGAACAGGACAATGGGCACAGTTAATGTTACTGCCACCAGCACCGCCAGGCGTACCATGAGAAGAAGGATATCAAATGTGTACACTTTGCTATAAGCGTGAAGTAATTCATCTTCAACATCCCCTACAAGAGGAAGAAGAGAATGAGTCCACTTGATGTTGCCAAATTGGCATTGGCTACATTTTATGCAGTAACACAGGACAGTAGAAGGTACCCGTATCTGGGAATCCAGACACCTCTGTTCTTATCTTGTTTTTGGGCTGTTAGCTGTATGACCTTTGTTCAAAGGAACAAACCTGAAGCTTATAAAGTTTTAAGAGCTAATAGAAAATTGCTATGGCATTTCCCAAATTCATTTGCATTGTAATACATCTCTCTTCGCTATAAACAAGCATCATAAACCAGGCTCAGGTGCTCTTGTTGAAGGGGATGAAAGGTCCAATCCGACACCCACCAGCTTGTCACTCCCATCCTATTACCATCCTCTGTCCCCACAAATTTAGTCACCCCTGATGCAGCTTCTCTAAACCCAATATGGAAACTCCAAGAGTAATGATCGCTAAATTTTTTTTGTGTGTGTGTGGTACTGGAGGTTGAACCCAGGGCCTCGTGCTTGCATGCTCTGCAAGTGCTGGACCACTGAGCTGCATTCTCAGCCCATTTTTCTTACTTTTTTTGAGACAAGGTCTCGCTAAATTACACAGACTGCTTCTGGTCTCAAACTTGCAATTCTCCTGCTTCGACCTCCCAAGCCGCTGGGATTACAGGCGTGCGCCACTGCGCCCAGCTCACTAATGTTTTTTTAAACTCAACAATTATGACTTCATCCCAACACTGAAACACATACTCTTGGGCTTTTAAAATTTTTTATTTGTCTTATGAGACTCATCAAAGTAACATGCAAGGATGAATTACTAGGATTTTTACAGGGCCTTCCAATCAATATTGTTCTAAGATTAAGATGATACCCTCCTCGAAAACGTTCATTCAGAATTCCAGACACAAATGCCAATGAGTTATTTATGAAACGATGTCTAGTTTGATTTCCCCTCTACTCTTCCCAAGATTAGACAAAAAGGAGTAGAAATACATTCAATGACTTTCATTAACCCACAATCAGTAAGAAGTTAATGCTCAGTCTAAAGCAAGTGCATGGTTAATAGTGAAATATTAATCAAATGGAAAACACACCTAAGCAAATAGTGGCCCGCTTCTGAGCCATTTCCTCCCAAATTTGTCATTGCAATCAATTTAATTTACCAAGTTAGTCAGAAAATAAATCGTCAAAAGTTAGATTTGTACAAAAAATATATTTATGTTGATATATTGATTAGTGTGAACATAGGCTACCATGTCTGCATTTGATTCCATGAAGTTTGTCTGCAGGGCCACACTTCGTAGAAGGAATACAGCAATGTGCTCATTTTGTGTGCTATTAAAATGCAAGAAAGGAAATGTTTGATGCATAATGTAATATGACTGTGGGGCTGGGATTTAGTTCAGTTGGTAGAGTGCTGCTCTGCAGTCTCTTAGGTCCAGGGTTTGATTCCCAGCACCCAAAAATGGGCATGGCAATCCACTCCCAAGGCTAATCCTGAAAAACCATCAGCCATTGGAAACCCTATGAGGGTCATTATGAGTCCCACATGACTAAAGTAGATGGCACCTAACAACAATGTGACTGTGGTTAGCTTTTTTGAGGGGGAGGGAGTATAGAATATTCCCAGGTTAAAGGAAATTCTTTTATATCCTTCTCTTTCTTAAGAAATTGTTTATTATGACAACAGAAAAAGATAAACCAGAAATTTTGCCTAATGTTCCAAGCCTCCAGCTTTGACTTAACTGTTAAATGGGAAGCAAGTTCAAATGTGAGGGCTTTGTAATTTTTTTTTCTTTTTCCTTGGCAGTTATTTCATCAAGGGATTTATCGCATACAGCTAGATTCAGTCCCATTGTTTACAGCCTGAGATGGAACAGAGAATCTAAACAAAGAAGTATCTATATCTGAGGGGAAATAATTTAAGAGATTTTAAAAATAAAGCACATATAGTCTGGGCATGGTGGTACACATCTATAATCCGGGCAACTGGGGAGGCAGAGGAAGGAGGATCACAAGTTTGAGGCCAGAAACAGTTTGCATAATATAGAGAGACTTTGACTCAAAAAATAAAACAAAACAAAACAAAAAAATGGATTAGGGGTGCAGCCCCATGGCAGAGCACTTGTAAAAGTATGTGCAAGGCCCTGGGCTCAACCCCCAAGTACCGAAAAACAAACAAAACAAAACCAACACAAAAAACAAACCAGAAAAACACAATCCCTCAAAAACAAAATGAAATAAACAACAACAACAACAACAACAACAACAAACAACCAAAGCAAACAAAACAAAAAAGTACCATTTGAATTCACAAATTGTTATTCTGTTAGCCAGGTCCAGGGCTCATTTCCTTAGATCAAGTAATAAAAGTAAATTGAATGTTAATTGAGAATGTGTCATGCTGCTTCCAAAAGGTAATGAAAAAGAATCATACCTTTCCAGATGAATTATCAGTTTGCACAGAGAATGACTTTGACAGAGTGACCTACCATAGAAGGTTAGGTAGCCAAAGAGGGCAGCAAGCAGGTACATAACAAGCATCCCTGTGATGGAGATATTGGACACTGTCTGCATCTTCTTCCGGGACCGACTGAAAGGAAAAAATACACTGAGTTTCATTCTTTAAATTTATGTAAATATAATTTTTGAAAATTAAAAAATAATGAAAGAATGTCTGCTGTTCATTATGAAGCCTACATTTCTAGTACATCTACTTATGTTGTCACTGTTAGGTGCCCATTAAGTTGGGTCTGATTCATAGCAACCCTGTGTACAACGGAATGAAACATTCCCCAATACTGAGCCATGCTCACCACTGTGCCTTGTTTCTCAGCTATTTGTAGGGTTTTCAATGGCTGATTGTTTCTGGAGTAGACTGCTAGGTCCTTCTCCCATTTTTGTGGTGCTGGGAATTGAACCCACGGCCTCAGAGAGCGTAGAGCATCACTCTACCAATGGAGCCAAAGCTCAGCCCCACATGAGTTTATACCTTGATTTAAATTTATCTTAGAGAGCTAAAGAGGATTTGTTTCCCTTTTTTCTTAAAAACTACTCTTTCAGTCTCAGAAACAACCATTTTGATAGAAGAGGAATAGGCTGTTTCATGTTAGTAATAAAGCTTGTCTACTGAACAATTAATGTAATTGACATAATGATCAAACCCACTCCGTACTATAAGAAGCTTTTGCATTTCATGGTGAGATGAGTTTTATGAGGAACAGAACCTACTAGAATTGGTAAAGCACTATTGCCAAAAGTTCAGACTACTAGGAAACTTGATATTGTTACCTGAAAGCTCTGAAAACCATTCTTCCCATAGTCAATAGGCTTTTGGAATACATACTAATATGATTTTAAAAGTAAATCAAAGACATTAAAACAATTGAAAGTGTTCTAAAAATTTTTATGAGGTAAATCAGGATTTATGAGTAAAGGTATCACCATTATCTGGGTTAAAAAAATGGAAAATTATTATATGACAACCTAAGTTAAGAGAAAAGAGGGAAGCTGCTAGAGTGGGCTCATATCCACTCTGTGCCCAAGTAGATGTCAAAAATCTCAAAGAAAAGGAGTGGGAATGAATCATAGATCACCCACTGGAAGAAACAAGATTTGCCAGCTAGTGTCTCCATTGTGTAGATAAGATAATTGTTGTTGTTCAGTGTCATCTAGTCGTTCCTGACTCATAGCGACCCTTTATAGGGTTTTCAATGGCTGATTGTTTTTGGATTGCCTTGGGAGTGGATTGCCACATCCTTCTCCCATTTTTTCAGTGCTGGGAATCGAGCCCAGGACCTCTGAGACTGCACAGCAGTGCTCTACCAACTGAGCTAAATCCCAGCCCCAGATAAGATAATAAAGGTCAGACATTGGCAAGTCTGTTATGGTGCATGTCTTTTTGACAAGAATAAGGAACTGTCTAATCAGTTATTTAGTAAGGCCATCCCAACCATAAGTTTTGGTCATCATGGGTACTGTCATTTTCAATCCAAATGATATCACTTTTTCCCATCAAAATTCATATTCAAATTCCCTACTCCTATCAAGATCATTATAACCACTGATTCCTCCTCCACCTGCCCTGAGACCTCCTCTGAACCATTATACTGGAAGGAGCGGAGAAGAATATCAGGTAATGCAGTGTGTGGAGGGATTCATACCTGGTTGGTTAAAACACATTACTGGTGAATGGTTGCAGCAGGAACTTTCTCTGACAAGAAAGGTATAAACTGTGCTTCCTTATAAAGTACCTTTGAACACATAAGCATACTTTTCAAAGCAAATTAGAATGCTAAAATGATGGCTGCCTTACTCTTTCAGTTCACTGTAGATGGGAAGGACCTCAGGGTGGCATACAAAAGCAAATGCTAGGATAGGAATTGCATAGGCCGTCTGCAAAACAAAGGCAACACCATATGTTTACTATTTCAACATAGATGGCAATCCCAAGCCATCTGAGTTCATGAAATAAAAACTTAGAGCCTGCATCACTTGGGCTCATTAAACGCCTGGCTCTCTCACTCACCCGAGAGTTGAATGCAAAGTATTTGGGTTGACACTTGTCATCACTATGGGCTTCATACTCTACTCCACTGCCGTGAAGAGAGCCTTTGGCTTGGTTCTCATCCAGCCCTGTGGGATTTCGGTGGTTAAAATCCATCATGAAGTTCACCCCAGTGCTCTCAGAGTTGTTGGGTAGTGGTAACATGTGCATTGGAAGTGTATTGTTAAATGTCAGATTTCCAACATTATGATCCAGAACTGGCAGAGGGCAGGGTATTTGAAATTTCTTGTAAATCACCTAGACCCAATCAAAAGACAAAATAAAACAAAAATCAAGCTTTTGAGAAGAAACAATGAAATAAAAATCCACATGTGTGGCTTGTGGAGTGAGGGGTGAAGGAACCCAACTGAGAGTTCCTTTTAGACCAATGGCCTTTGGAAACTCCCTCTAGCTCCCGTTCTAAGGAAAGTGTTGGAAGTATGGTTGGCAGGGCTGGTCCTGAGAGTCAACAAGGACATATTTTACATGAGTCTGTCATAAGCCTTTCATGCTCCTCTGTATGCTTCAAAGATGATCACTTCCTTGCTATACCTCACATCTTTTATTTTTTCAAACTGATGATGACACAGGTCATCCAAAATTCTCTCTTCTTCCCTTGGTTCTTTGGAGAAGTGCTTTATAACTTTTGCATTTACAATATTGCAAGGAATTTCTCTCTCTTTTTTTGGTAAGAGGTAGAATTTCTTCTTGAATTCCACTGTGGTTGCCCTTGCTTCCTGGGTAGAAGGTGGAAGATGAAATGGCTGGTTTGTACAGATAGGGTCATAGCCTACTTGTGTCTCTTCTTGGCTTCTTCACTTCTTCCTCCACTTTCCTAACTACTGAATTACTGTCATGTTCCTTTGTCCAAATACTCACCCAGTGTACCTAGAACACATTAGTAGCAGCCTTGACATACTAACTCAACTATTTTAAACTCATGACTATTCTTTTCTCATTCCAAATTAGAATACAATAAAATTCCTTGTGATGCAAGAACCATTTTGTGCTAGTGAAGTTCTCTAACAAAAATGAGAACACTATCTCAGGCACTGAAAGCATCCCATGCTCACCACACTACGAGGATTATGTGAAGTCACTTACCACACTGACAAAAAACACCATGCAGGTAAGAGAGAAGCCACTGGTATAACCAAGGTAACCTAGGAGTCAGCAGAAATATTTTGGAGGGTGAATATAGCATCTACAAATAGGATATTCATTAGAATATCAAATAAGAATAAGCACATCTCCATTAGAAAATGAACTTACCTAAATTTTTAAGAAGAGAGAGTGGAAGGATAATTCCCACAGACACAAATATGACGAGGTAGTTGCCATTGAGGTACCATTCCCTGGAAGAGAAAGAAGTGAGTGTGCTAGGATCAGAAAAGATCGAGAAGAATGAGACATCTGATGTTCCAGAGAGAATATGAGACATACCCAGTATTTTCTTCAAGTCTCATGAATGCTCTGATTACTTCAGGTAGTTCATATTTGATGATAAAGAGGTAGCTTGACATTGCTAGAATGGAAAAGGTGACAGCTTAGTGGTGTGAACGGCACTATAGTTACATGCAAGTTGTAAGGAGTCATCATATTTGGAATATCCATTCTTCTTGGTAAGGCGAGTCTCTAATCCCCTAAACAGAAAGAGATGCCACCGTGTATTCTGCAGTGCTTCCAAGTTTTATTTTTTTTTAAACACAAATTTGGCCCTCTAGCTCTTACATGTGGACTATTGCTAACAGTATCAAGGTTGATTCTGTGTTAATCCAGCTCCTGGATTTCTAGGGGAGCTGTGGCTTTTGAAGTTTTTATCCTCCTTAGTTGTAACTCATCATGTCCTGCACTGAGTGGGCCTGTTTTAGTGTCTACAGGCAATGGTCTGGCAATTAAAGCAGGGGCCAAAGAGACAGAGCACAATGATAGTACAGAGCAAAGCACACTCTGTATCACTCTGGCTTTCCTCAGGGGGACTGGTCCTCTGTGATCTCCCTGAGAGGCAATGAAATCTCAGACTACCCAGGTTTGAAACCGGAGTCTTCCTGGTGAGGAGAATATAAGAGATGATAGCTTCTCCCTCTCTTTGACAATTAAAGTTTTTGGTTTTCCCTCTATATTTTCGTCTTCCTTAGGCCAACTAAAAAATTATACAAGGTGGCAAGACTTCACAAGCATCTTGGTAAGTGATGTCTGAGGGAACATGTTTTAACTGTTGACTTTCAGTGATACCAGTACCGTCAACGTATTTGGTCTTTGAAAATTCCAGATGATCTCTCTCTCTGGGTAATGTCAACATTATGCTGCTAATGTTAAAACATTTGCAGTGAATGTTAATTTTGTAGACACTTGAGAAATGAAGTGTTCTAAATGTAGACTTGCTAAATCAAGAAATACAAGTGTTTTCCCTTTACCAAATATCCACTCATCATATAAAATAACCAAAGGGACACCATTTTCTGGGGTGGCATTATGGAATTTCCTCTCACTTCCTTAAAGCCACACTTGTGCATGGCTTGATGCAGAGCCCCATGTTTAGAAATGTAACCGTGGCTACACTTTGAACAATTGATTCAGTTGCCATCACTTGGCTTCATGAGTTCCAGGATTAATATGCTTATGTCTCCTTATTTCAGTTGTTAAAACAAGTCAATTAGATAAGCTATGAGGCAATTTTATGAACTGTTTGCTACTTTAAATATTCATAAAGCTGAAAATTTAAACCAAATATAAAGTAGTCTCTTTGATGGGATTCAGGGGGCTTAGATGTTTGTGGCCCAAATCCAGTAAAATGAATGACACAACCCCAGAGTTACTGCAAATTCTACCCAAGGCCATAGTCTTAAAATATGAAAATATGAAGAGAAGGCAGCTTGCATAACTTAATGAGATGCTGTCTCAAAATTTAAAAAAATGAACTTGGGTTGCAGCCCAGTGGTAGAGCACTTGTGAAGTTTGTGAAAGGGCCTGGGTCCAACCCCTAAGTACCACAAAAAATAAAAATAAAAAGGGTTATGGGTGTAGCTCATTGGTAGAGCACATATTTAGCCTGCGTGAGGCCCTGGATTCAATCTTTAGCACTGAGGGAAAAAAAAGAAAACAAAAACCAAAAATACAAACGAAAAATACAGAAAAATCATTAAGATATAGCTAGGCTGGGTGTGGTGGCACATACCTGTAATCCCATCCCTCAGGGGGTTGAGGCAGGAGGATTGCAAGTTTGAGACCAACCTGGACCACATAGTGAGATCTCAAAAAGAGGAAGAAAAGAAAGGAAGGAATGACGGAAAGAAGACTGGAAGGAAGGAAGGAAGGAAGAAAGAAAAGGCTGGATTTTATTTATCTGCTTACCAACCATCCATTATCCAGGGCCAGTATAATTGGATAAAGGTTTTACAGGAAATTGCTGCAATCTAGAAATTCTAACTCCAGTGGGTTTAGTTATCAAATGTATTGCCTCCTTGCAAGATCTCTGTGTAAGTTTATTTATTATAGCATTACTTGTAATAGTGAAAAGTTGAGAGTAATCCAATTTTTTATCAATAAAAATTTGGTAAAACAATTATGGTACATATTTATAATGGAAACCTAGAAAGCCATTAAAAAGAATAGCACATAAAAATATGCAAAGTACACTGTTAAGTAAAAAAAGCAATCTGGAAATCAGTATTATAAGATGATATGCATTTTAACAATATCAATATATTTGTTAAATTTGTCATACAGGAAAACCTACAGCAGTTATTTCTGAGGTGATTTACATGAACTTTTTCTGTTATTTATATATTTATGTAATGTTTTAGTTATTCACAATTAGCATATATTATTTTTATAATTATAAAAATTGCTCATTAAAAAAAAAAACTGAAGGGTCTCACTCCAGAGACATGGATAGTAAGCTGAAAAGGGGGAGAAAGATGCAAGTTCTGAGCCCTTATTATATGCCATATCTTATCCTACTTCATCCTCACAATGACCTTGTGAAGTTAGAGTATTACTCTTATTTTCATGGATGGAAAAAGGAGTAAAGAGATTTTCCCAAGGCGACAGATAGTGATAGAAACAGACTCACATTCAGGTTCAGCAGACTCCCAATACTTATTCTTTACTTGGGAGTTTCAGAACACCTCTCTAAAAAACAGTAATAAACAAGCAACTACAAAAAGGGGCAAGGCAGCCCACAGGAACTTAACACCCTAGACAAACAATGGGCCAGGGAAAGGGATGAAGGGAAGGCAGGAGGAAGGGAGTGGAAGAGGGAGGGAAGGAGTGAGAAGGAAAGAGGGAGGAAGGGAGAGAGAGGGAGGAAGAGAGAGAGAGACAGACAGAGAGAGAGAGACAGAGAGACACACACTGAGAGAGACAGAGACACAGAGAGAGAGAGAGACAGAGAGAGAATCTATGCTAAGGTTCAAGGTCTTCAAGATATTCAAATGGAGAAAATAACGTGCAAAGAAGGCATAGAGGATTTTTTAAAATATATAAATAATACTATTGAGGGACTGAATAAAATTTGTTATGTTTGGTATAGGAAATGTAGGGGATGGATGATAAATGATAGATAGGGGCATTGGTGGGAAAGGTATGGAAAGATAGAAGAATGTGATGAAGACCCTTGTATCAGCGCAATGAGTTTAAATTTTACCTTGATAATAACGAGAGCAGCTGAATAATTTTATGTGCAGGGGAAGCAGGATTAGATTTGAATCTGAGAAGGTTTAACGTGGAGGGTGAATTAAAGAATGGAAGCAGGGGCATCTCAAGGCAGGGAGATGCTGTAATCATCTGAGCTAAAAATGGTGATCACATGAACTGTGGCTTTAGGGATGGAAGGAGAGGAGAGACCCTTGAAGCCAGTAAGTGATCAAGTGGACAGGATTTGGTATTTGGTTGGATGTGCAGAGCTGGGGAAAGAGAGACAAGTTTAGGCTGACACCCAGAGTTCTGGCTTAAAAACTGCATGGCTGCTGGTGGTGTTCCTAGAGAAAATGAACAGAGGACTGGAACAGCAGATTGGGGGATGGGGTCAGAGGGGAGGAAATAAGTGCCACCATCTGGGGACACAGTTGGGACCACACAGGAGACATAGCCAGCAGGACACCTGAGTGAAATAAGGGTATGGGTACCATCTAAGGGTCAAAGACACAACAGAACCAGTGGGAAGCTGGTGGCATTGTTTAGAACACTGTTAAAGACACACATCTCTAGGCTGTACTCTGGAAATTATAATTCAGTAGGAATTATAAGAATTTGTAGATCCAAGACCCTTTGGTTCATATCGCTGCTGATGCCTTGCCTTACTACAACTTCTAGAGACCTCAGAGGGGCCAGCTCTGTGCAGGCTGTGTCTAAGGACCACAGAGTTTGGCTCTGTTCCTTCCCCACCCTGACTTTTCAATCTTATGAAATTAAATCAATCATACATATGAGATACCAGCTGCCTGGCAATGACAGAAATGAGCATTAATACTTTAATTTTTAAAAGCAGTATTTAATGCATCATAGCATTAGAAGTCAAGACAGATTGTATCCTATATTTTAATTCCACAATTCAGTTGGCAGGATTGTATATATTCTTACATTCATAGATATTACCATTTTTAATTTTAAAAAATCATAGCAAATATAATTAATAAATTTTATTTCTGAAGTTTAAGAACTATAAAGCAGCTGTTTTTCTGTACTTAATGTGCCTGTTTGTTGCCATAAGAGTTTCCTTATTTACTGAACATTGTAAAGAAAGTTCAAGTGGTCCACTGAAAGCTGTCCCCTTACCTCCAATATTCTGCAGCGTAATAGAAACAAAGGCTCCGATTTTTCCAGGCCATCCAAATGCTTTTTCCCCTAATTTTTCATAAATTAAAGACCCTACAATGAAAGAGAAAATAATCTTGTCAGAGGATTGTTTTAGTGACTACAATATTTCTATAGTATAATTCTACCCTGGAGTCACAAAAGATGTAAATAAACATTGTATAGAAATTACAAACCCTAAAGATGTGACTCCCAAAACCAATAAGCAATACATTAAAATGTTCTCCAAACAAGAAACAATGGCTCCATTCATATAAGTTGCACATAGCAAGTCAAAACAGTTCTTTCTATCATCTACCAAAAATCTCTTCTTTTTCTATTTGGCTTGAACCTGAACTAGCTGACTTTCACTCCAGCCGTAGAAGACCATATTGCTACAGTCAGAAGAAAATCAAGCATGACATCAACTAAAATCATCCTCGGGTTATAAAACTATATAGACTGAAGGACTCTTTTATGACAATCAAAATAGAAAAAAATATTTGATTATCTTAAGATATGGACTTAAAGGGTAGCATACCTCCTTCCTTGGCTGTCTTTAGTAAAAGGTGAACTGAATAGAGTGATAATATTGCCACAGTAAGCAGCAAGATTCTGTAAAGGAATAGAGAGTATAAAATAAAGTTCCTGTAACAAGACGTTGTAATGTTTGATGTTATAATAAACGATTACACCAGCCTTTTCAATCATTAACTTCCCAAAAGTATGTAGATTTGCAGGACACTGAGAACTTCTCAGAATGCCACATATATCCTTTAATACCACAGAACTAGAATTTTCTATATTGTATATGTCTAAACCTGCTACCTGAAGTTCTTAATATATTTTTTAGGGTTATGCACTTGTAGAATGTTTCACAACTTAGATGCTAAATGCATAGTAAAATAAGCAAATATTATATATACTTACTCAGCATATGGGTATGTGCACCTCATAGTTAGATTGATGTTTACAGTCAAAGGGCTGTTCAAGAGCCTGACTAAATCTTAACTAATGAAAACTCTATGAGGGTCGTTATAAGTCAGACCTGACTCAATGGTACCTAACAGCAACAGCAGCAGCAAAATACAGGAATCAGAAATCAAAGCATGCAGTTTGAGCATTGTTACTACTGATCCTATACACTAGAAAGGAAGGCACTTTGTCAACCAGAAAGTCAGGCAATTGCATGTGTACTAGAGAAAGCAGAGAAAAATAAGTAAAGAAGGCAGGAGAATTTCTTTTTGTATTCAGAAAGAATCATTTCTGATGTCAGGACCCTGTACATATTTATAAGCATAGATGGTTTCTTTACATTTATAATGATCAATATTTCTCCAAAACCAAGAATTAGATTACCAAAATAAAAGAGTGGATAGAACAAGGTGTGGTGGCATATGCCTGTAATCCCAGCACTTGTGAGCGTGGGGCAG
This sequence comes from Pedetes capensis, assembly GCA_007922755.1. Classification (NCBI taxonomy): domain Eukaryota; kingdom Metazoa; phylum Chordata; class Mammalia; order Rodentia; family Pedetidae; genus Pedetes; species Pedetes capensis. Next base: position 81,757 of record VMDO01000720.1, read on the forward strand.
GATTGTGAGTTTGAGGCCAGCCTGCATAACTTAGTGAGACCCTGTCTCAAAACACAAAGAATTTCTTTTTAAAGAGTGCAGATAGAAACATCTACATAATGAAGGAAAGGAAAATAATATCCTTTACCTGAAATATTTGAAAATATTTTCCTTTGTTTATTTTACATAATGACAACACACACATATTCCCCATAATTGATCCAATTCTCTGGGAATTTCCAATGAAATCAATGCTGCAAATACACATTTGGACCATGAATCATACATTTCATAACTACTCTGACTATAGTGTGCTCTTATTTTCCAGAAAATATAGCTGTCAGAACTTTCTAAGCAATGACTTTTTAAATGTATTTTTCTGTATGCCTTATGAATTTGCCTGTTTTAAAAGAATTATGTCATTCAGTTGTAATTTTGTTCCGTGAAAAAATAACAAATGTTCCCTGTATTTTAAACATGTACTTGCTTTGGGAGAAAATACTAAAAGTGAAACCAATAAAACACTGTGCCACTTGCTGTGAATTAAGGAAGATAGCTGAATCCATTCTGTGCCACTTGGATGCACAAAACACATCATACTGTGTTTAGTGATGTAATTACTCTGGCCAAATTAATCTGCTAAATGTTTATAAGCCTGAAATGAGGCCCTTGTTTTTAAAGTGGAATATTCTCCTTGCATGAAAATGATCTATGGTTCTAAGAGAGAGGGAAAGGTTTTTAATTTCTATTCATCAGTGACCTATAACTCCCTAATTAATTTTAATGGTATGTACAATTAATAAGGAGAAGGCAATCTTTTTGTCTCAGAAGTGGTGCACATTACTAAAGCATATCAATATATGAATATATTTGTAGCTTAAGATTCAGATAATAAAACTAGTTTATTTCAAACATTGCTTATAAAAATAAAGTTTGCATAAAAACCTATTCAGCTTAAGAATATTGTACATAAAACAGTTCAATCAAAGCACTAACACAAGATAAATATTTATACTCCTGATCCTAAGCTCTCAAATAGTTGTGAGATTACCTAATGATGCACGATGTTCAGAACATAAATAGCATATACTTGTAACATAAATGTTGCATTCTTAGACAGTTATTTAACTCTGTAGTATTGCATTTCACACAAGGATATGTGTTCACATGATGCCTAACATTAGACTTTATTCTTGGGAAGAATTCTACTGCTGCCAACTGTGTCTTGGAAAATACCAGGCTGTACGTAATGCACACAAACGTCTGTGGTTGTCCATCACAGATGATGTGGTGTCTATCAATCCTGTGGGCCAGCTTCGTAAAGGTGCTACTCTTCGGTGGCATTTGATCAAGTTTGGTGACCACATACAGGCTTAGGAAAAAGCTTTTACTCAGCAAATATTCCCTGTGTCAGGCAGTATGCAGTATGTTTTGCGGATAGAGACATGGTGAAATATGAGCTTATAGCCTAGTTTATAGTCTAGCAAGGGACATAGGCTTTAACCAAATGAATCAGACAAACACACCATGCTGTCAAAACTGCAGTGAGTATATGATTGTTGTTGTTGTTAGGTGCTGTCAAGTCGGTGTTTGACTCATAGCGACCTTACGTACAATAGGTGAAACACTATTGTCAGTGTTTCTCTGATTTTCATAGAAGTGCTTTTCATGGATTGGTGTTTGGGAGTGGGTTGCCAGGTCTTTCTCCCAAGCATACAGCACCTGGTGTTCCCAGGCAGTCTCCCATCCATATACTAACCAGGTCTGACCCTGCTTAGCTTCCGAGATATGATGAGATCGGACGAGATCAGACGCCACAGTGGTAGGGCTGCAGGCGAGTATGTAATAGATTTGCCTTAATCATAGAGGTCAGGGAAGGCAGCACTAAGGTGAGGCTGGGCTGAGATGTGAAGAGTTAACTAGGTGAAGGAGAAAGGGAAAAGGGTTCCAAGACCATGTGCAAAGGCCCAGAGAAAAGAAGGAACATGGCACCTTTATGGGATGGAGAGAAGACCAGTGTGTCAGTGTGTCTGGTGCCCAGGGCAGAGGGAATGGGACCAGTAGGGCTCTGTGGCCTGGTTTGAGATGAGTTATTTTCCTTAAGAGCATTTTTAAAACAGACTTGCTTTTGGGAAAGATCTTTTTGAGTGCTAAACACTCAATTATTTTAAACATCTGTTAAGCAATGCCTGCAGCTGTACCACTGTGGTGTCCTATCCCGCCAGATCTTGGAAGCTAAGCAGGGTCGGGCCTGGTTAGTACTTGGATGGGAGACCACCTGGGAAGACCAGGTGCTGTAGGCTTGGGAGAAGGACCCAGCAACCCACTCCCAAAAAACATTCAGCTGTTGAAAACCTTATGAACAGCAGAGAAGCACTGACAATAGTGTTTCACCTATTGTACATAGGGTCACTATGAGTCGGACACCAATTCAATGGCACCTAACAACAACAACATTAAGCCAATAGGATACTTTGTAAAAGTGGTTCCTTTATGTGGTCTGATGGGGAGGCTCTAGCACTTTGGGTGGCTGAGGACTTTAACTTTTTGCCATTTGCTTAGAGATGATTAGGTGAGCAACTACATGATGAGACTGCTCAGGTCAGATTGTAGTTTTATCTAAAAGCAAGAGGAATGTGTCAACGCTTTCTGAAATCCTTGCTCTTCACAAAGGTCATACTTCATACTGTTAATTGAAAGAGTGCTAGATTATGCACGAGCTCCATCACCAACTGCAGATATGTAGATTCACTTACATAAAAAGCACGATCCCTGTATTGGCCATGGCGTAGGACAAGCCCAAGATTCCACTGCCCATGATAGCATTACTGAGGTTGAATGAGGACATTCCAAACGAAGTGGTTCCAGGATGCTTGGGGAAAAAGGGATACATTATATGTGAACATTTGCCAACAGATGAGTCTTTTCTTGAGTCACTCCTACTCTCACATTGTCTGTCCAGGAGGTTACAGCCCCAAAACCGCAGACTAAGACAAAATCATGGTAAGTAAAAGCCATTACTCAATTTCAATAAAAGCATGCAATTTTCATTGGAATGTAGTGCTTGGTTTCTGCATGGATCTCAGTAGAAATAAAAAATACAGGTGGAATAATATAGAGAAGGGAAAACATGTATGGCTGCAGATATTACATGTGGGTTAGAACGGTTTCTCAAAAAAACAAAAATTTCATAAATGATTTATGCAGCCATATGGCGAACAGGAAAAACAAGTCCTTATTCCAGTAAGGGCCTGAATAAACAGAGAATGTGCTGATCAAGGCTTGGAAAATTTCAGTCACATTGTTTCCCCAGAGACAACGAGGTAGATCAGACACCCTTAGTCCTGTTTATTGCCTGAGAGCAGAGATTCACTTACATGTTCATCATCATAATCAGCCAACTTCTTGTCCCCCAAAAATCCATTTGTCAGGAACTTCTGACTTTCAGTATCTTCATTAGCAAATTGACTGAACACACACACACACAAGGAAAATAAGAAAGTAAAAATATCTAAGTCAGTGCTCTAAATTATATTTGTTTCAGGTGATCTAAGCAACTGAGTTGGGGGGTCAAAATTAATTTAGGGGAGAAAACACCTAAACCTTTCCTTATTCTTCACACCAGTGTCTCTTTTGTACCAACTAAGATGCATTTGTTAACAGACTTTGGATGTGGGGAGGTATGAAGGAAGGAAGTATTTTTAATTGAAAAATTGTTTATGCCATATATCTTCTTTCCCACATGAACCATATAAAGAGGAGACTAATTGGAACTAATTCCCACTTAAGGGTCTGTCCAAGGAAAGGGTATAGAGTCGTGAATCTTGAGTTTTCTTAACTACTATGCCATAATCAGGTGACATTATTAATTAGATAATTATATTTATTTTTCATGGCGCTGGAGATTGAACTCAGGGGCTCACAAATGCTAAGCAAGTGCTCTACCTCAGAGCCACACTCCCAGCCCTGACTTATATATTTGTTGAAAATAGTTGTTATGCCTAAGCATTATGATCTTCATTTCATCATATGCCCAAAATATCCCTCTGGGAGAAATTTTCACAGTCTTATTCTGAAGATGAGGCTAGTGTTGCTCAGAGGAGTGAAGGATCATGGGCCCACCTGCCAAACTCCAAGTCTGTGGTCTCCTCTGGCACCATACAGTTCCAGGAAGGATCCTGTAGCTAACATTTCCTCTGTTTTGGTTCCCTCTGTTTATACATATATTGCTTATTGGAAAATAATTCAGTGGTAACTGTATGTTGTGTTTAGTTAGTGTGTGTGTGTGTGTGTGTGTGTGTGTGTGCACGTGCTCAAGTATGTGTGTGAATTACTCTGAAAATGTACCTGGATTATTATTAGGTAATGGATAAAACCGGGCTGGGATTTAGCTCAGTTGGTAGAGCACTGCACTGCAGTCTCTTGAGGTCCTGAGTTCAATTCCCAGCACTGCAAAAATGGGAGAAGGGCCTGGCAATCCACTCCCAAGGCAATCCCGAAACAGTCAGCCATTGAAAACCCTATGAGGGTCGCTATGAGTTGGATACCGACTGACAGCACCTAACAACAACAACAATGGATAAAACCTGGTGAATTGATAGAAGAGTAGGGAGGGAAATGGAATTTTTAAATGCCACAATCCATTGAACATTGCAATTATCGTCTGCTTGGGCCTAGGCTAGAAGTTGCACAAATTAGTCATAATACTGTCCCCTTACTGTGCTGGTCAGTTCCTCCAGTTACATGCCAGGAGGTTTGAGATTGTGGGCCAAAAGTCAGCCACATTTCTAAAACAGTTGCCTCTTAAGGCCAGCTGCCACCGTTGCATTTTTACCCACTGAAATACCACACAATCTTCTGTTATTGTATAAAATTCTCACCTCTGCTTCTTAAAAGCACTTTCTAATTAGCTAGACTGCAATTTTTAGGGCATATCTCGCATTAAAGAGTAAAATAAAATAATTGGAGAGTGTTTTGTTAAAATAACTCGTAGAAATAAGGTGGAAAATTATTACAGGAGATCTATTCAAATTATCTTTCATAATAGGAACTAATCCTGAAAATAATCTGGTGAGGAACAAGGAGGCTAGGGTTATTCTTTGGGGAAAGAGAACAATACAAGATGCAGATGGAAGTGCAGACAAAATCACAAAGTTGCCTGTGCTTTTCTAGAACTCAAAGAGCAGATAGCTCCAAGCATACCAGTTAAGAACATTTCTTGGCATTCTTTCTATATTTCTCATAGAAAACATAGAAAGCTTTCAGTGTTTGACTTTTATTTCTACACTCCCTCCACCACCTTTTTGTGATTTACTTTAATAGTCTGTAGTTAATATACTTGCTATGTGAGGACTGGTACATAATGTTCACAGTTGGAAACTGAGACAACTGGAAAAAATGGGACAAAGAGCTATAAAAACAAAAATGTCATCCATTTAACCTTAGGAATGTCCAACAATCTATTTTTCACCTTAATCAATAAATTAGAATCTCTATTCTATAAGTAATTTTTAAAATTTAGAATTTAAAAGTAAATAGTTTATCCTTTTTTGGGGCATTTGCATGTTCTTATTTTGGCATGAGATGAATTATAGTCCTACAACATGCCAAGATTATATAAAATATATGAGAAATGTCCCCAGTATGTGAAATGCTTTGATATCAAACTCAGCATGTTTTGAAAACATAAGGAAAATGATCCTAAATAAATGCAGTATGTTGAATTTCTCAAAAATCTACACTAGAAGTTTTATTCCAAACCAAACAAAAACAAAACCAATCTTTTAAAAGTGATTATAAAATTGCAAAATGATGACTGTATTTAAGCCAAGAGTTAAAAGGTAAGTCATTGTGAGTGGTTCAGAAGACATTGTAGAAAGCTTAACAAAGGCATTGTTTTTCTTTCCATTATGGATTTTTAAGGACCAAATGGAATCACTCTATGAGTATTCTTGGAACACGTCCCCTTCAGCTTAACCAATCTCTGTAGAGCTCGTAATTGAGTGCCTTCCTTTCAGACTCAAAAGAGCCGCCAGATGTGGATCAATTTACTAAGGGAGATGATGTGGAGGAGAAAGAACAAAAACTTATTAAATATTATCTGCATTGCATACACTCATTTAATCCTCTGAAAAGTAGATGTTGGTATGCCATCCTCCATTTTCCACTTGAGCTCAAAGAAGATAAACCTTGTCCAAAGTCAAGCAACTACTTCCAATTGCCCTGTCATACACCTGTAATCTCAGTAACTTGGAGGCTGAGGCAGGAGGATCGTGAGTTTGAGGCCAGAGGTGGCCTGCACAATTTAGCAAGACCCTGTTGCAAAATAAAAATTAAAAGGGGCTGCAATGAAACTCAGTGTTGGAGCACTGAGTTCAACTTTTCAGTACCAAACCAAACCAAACTAAATCAAGGAACTACTCTGCAGACTCCAATGACCTGTGTTCTACCACACTTATTTCCTCAAGAGTCACTCAGTTTAGGAAATGCCATGATTTACCTTGCCTTTCTAGTGCATAATCCCTAACGTTTATTGCCTTCCTACACTATGGGAATGAAATGAGAAGTCCTTGCTTGATAATGTTCTCTACTGCGGGGCTAGACTTGTTTAAAAAAAGAAAGAAAGAAAGAAAGAAAAAGAAAAAAAGAAAAACAAACTTCTCATGAGTGCCTTTATTTATACACAATTTGTGTCACATAAAGTTTTGTGGAAAATTAACTTATCAAATAACTATGGTGCACCTATAATGCACCAAGCAGAGTGATATGTGGTGGGACAACAGAGGCCATTGACCTGTGGCAGTGGTGTGATTAGCTCCTGAACAGGGCCAGGAAGCACAAAGTCACTTCTCCCTGGGGGAGTAGAGGCATTTGGAGCAGGTTTCACAGGAGACCTGCCATTAAGCTGATTCTTGCAATAGAGAGAAAGGGGAAGTGGGTGGGTGATTTCAGGCAGATGGACCAGAGTGAGTGAAAGCAAGAGGATACAAAAAGGGAACAGTGCAAAAGACTGGGCAGAAGAGATAGGCCAGAGACAGATCACAAAAGGCCTGATATGTCAAACAATGTATCATCTATATGTATCTAATAGCTAATGTGAGTCATAGAAGGGTTTTATCCAATGATGGGACATAATTCAATTTGAAATTATAAAATATTACTCTTATAAAAGTGTGGAAGGCAAGCTGGGCGCAGTGGCACATGCCTGTAATCCCAGTGGCTTGGGAGGCGGAGACAGGAGGATGGCAAGTTTGAGACCAGAGGCAGTCTGAGTGATTTAGTGAGAAGAGGGCTGGGGGCGCAGCTCAATGGTCCAGCACTCTCAAAGCATGCAAGCCCGAGGCCCTGGGTTCAACTCCCAGTACCAAAAAAAAAAAAAAAAAAAAAAAAAAAAAAAAAGTGTGGAAGGCTGCACAGAGGAGAAGGAAAATGCAAGACAGGTAGACAAATGAAGGATGTTGTAATAGACAAGTAAGAGGGGATGAGCGCCTAAAGTAAGATGGCAACAGAATGGATATAGAGAAGGTGAACTTGAAACATTACTAAGGTGAAACCAACTAGATACAGATGATCACTGAGTGTTTAGGTTGGGGAAAAGGCTGAGTCAAAGTTGACATGTGGGTCTTTTGATTGAGTTGCTTAATGGTAGTGGTGATTTTCACAAGGACAGGGATTATTAGAGGAGGAGCAGGCTTTGATGGGAAAGACAGAAATTCAATAGTAGACATTGCAAATGTGACTTTAGAAATGAGGCAATCTGGAAACATCAGTCATCCTGTAAAGAAGTGTAGTAGACTGTTGAATGTAATGATCTGAAACTGAGCTGGGAGGTTTAAAAGGCTGAAGATATAGTATATGCGCATTGGGTGACCCCATGATGGTTGTGAATGAGCTTGCTCAGAGGACACTCAGAGCAAAAAGGAATTACCACAGAACCCTGGAGAAATAGCTACATTCAAAGTACAGTTAAAGGAAAAGGAATTTAAGAAAGAATATCTAAAATGTAAAAGGAGCAATAGGTTAATATAATTGAAATACAAGATTCATAATTAATGGAGACAAAGATATTGCAACCTCAATTCTAAATTAGTCAAAGGAATGACATTATTACTATATCTCAGGATCAAGGAATTGATTTGTTAACATCAGTGGTGTTATCTCAAATTTATCTGTGAAAAATCCAATTCTTCTCAATAGACCATTGTTTTCCATGTCCAGAAAACCCTATCTCATATTTCCACTGAACCTGGTAATTTTTAACCCCATACCTGCTGATTGCTGTCTTTTCTGACTTTCCCATTCCCGTGTAACCATCTTGAATACTTTCTCCACTGCTGCTCTCATCATCAGGTTCAATGTTGACATTTCTCAGTTCCACGGGATCCATTTGACCTGTCAGCACTTTCTTGTCCACACACAAGCTCCTTCAGTGTAAATAATATACCGTACCTGCAGCTTAAGGCTCTTCCACTTTGTGTTGATGTTCAGAACACTCTGTTCTGCAAACAGAACACAAATAAATCATTATAATTTTTAAAAAATTAGGTAAATGAATTTGAATCTCTTTGTGTATGCTTTCTGAAAACATGGAAAGGAAGTAAACTCTTGAAAATGTCACAAAAGATATGCCCTGAAAGAGTCCTTTACACAATACGAAAAAGAAAAAAAATGGAAAATAAGAAGAAAAATTACTAATAATTGCTAAACCAGTGTATATTTATAGAGTGTCTACTCATCATGAACATGACAGATGCTTGCTAGTTACTATAGGAATAAAAATAATCTTAAAATGTGGTAGCAAAGATTAAGTATATGTAACCAGACTGTATGATTTGAAAGAAAGGGAGAGAAAAAGCAAATCATTGACAAGTGTCACTACTAGCAGTAAATAGAAAGAAAAATAATGCATTAAGTTAATTGGACATAAAAGAATTAAAACCACTATTATTAACCTTGATAATACTTGACCCAGGGTAGGATCAAGGTTAGGAAGCCACTTTGTAGGCATCTGGATCCTAGTATTGAAAATTGTAACAAAACGAAGTAGAGGTTTACCCTTGAATTAGCATCAGTCATCATCTATATTGAATTAAAATGTATATCAACAACTAAGAGATGTAGCTTTTAGCTTCTGCTCCTTAATTAACTCATTGGATCTCAGCATAAGTCACTTTACTTTTTTGAACCTTATTTTCCTCAACTATAAAATGAAAAGGGGTGGACTACTTTATGTTTTTAGAAGAATGCCACAAATCCACTAGCTGTTGTTGATACAATTTCTTCTGAAATTTTTCTTATTAGATTAATTCAATTATTTTTGAGCCATTATATTGGGAGAAACATTCCTATGGATCAGAGCTCATACTTGAGATGAATTCACAACCCTAAATTACAAAATTTACAGAACACATATGGAAACTCACCAGTATTAATGTCAGTGGGCACAAGAAATGGTAAGATTCACAAATAACAGAGCAACATAAAAGGAACTTTTAAGTTAATATAATAAAAAAGGAATAAATATTCAAAATAGCATCTATACAGTAAGTGCATTGCAAAAGAAAAGAAGTTTAGTTTGTAAGAGAACCAAAAAAAGGAACTCTAAAATAAAAACATATACTCTTTTAAATAAGGAAAACTCAGCTGAAGGAAGAGTTATGAAACTAGAAGATAGATCTACAGAAATCACTCAGATTATAGCACAAAGAGATAAAGAAATAAAAATATGAAGAAGAAAAGAAATATGGGGGGAAATAAATTTAAACATAGTCTAAAAGTCATTCTAATATGACAGAATGGTAAGCCTAAGGAGAGAAAAATAGAAGAAAATGGAAAAAATAATTGTCCAGAATTGAGGAAAGATAGTAGTGCTCAATTTTAAAAAGCACATGTATTTCAAGTATGAGGAATAAAAATGAATCTATTCATTAACACTTATTAGTCTAAATGTATAACATTAAAGTTAAGAGAAGCTTAAAAGCTACCAGAGAATACATGCATATGTTTAAAAGAAAAAAATAGAAATTCAAATTAAATGAGTAAAAAGTTTCCCTCATGCATTACCACTCACACTTCCCAGCAGCAACCACTAAACATAGTTTCTGTTTTTAGTCTTTCATTTAAAATTAGCCAGTCTAAGGTTTTTTTTGTTTTTTTGTTTTTTTTTTGCTTTTTGTTTTCCTTTCAGTACTATGGGGTTGAACCCAGGGCCTCATGCACGCTTTTTAAGTGCTCTACTACTGAGTTGCACCTCCAGCCCCATTTTTTTTACTTTTTATTTTGAGACAGGGTCTTGCTAAATTACATAGGCTGCCTCTGGCCTTGAACTTAGGATCCTCCTGCCTCTACTTCCAGGGTTGGTGGGATTACAGGTGTGCACCACCTGGCTGGGTTAGCCATTCTAAATTTAAATGTGTCCCTAAGACCTCTCTGACTTGGTGTATCAATTCTAGACTGGTAGCTATGAAAGAAGGAAATTAGCATACTTCCTTCTATCCTTTCCCCACACTCCTAATTATTTTAGTAAATGAAATATTTTTTGCAGTGTTGAGAATCATAACATTTTTATCCTGTTCTGTAAAATTATTAAATCTGTCATAATTTATCTGTGGGTTATTTCCAAACATGTAAGGCCAATAATCAACATTTACAACATTATGATTGTATAAATGATATGCTCCCCAAGAACCAAGTGGTTTGACTACATAATAAATGAAATATGACCTGAGATTACCAAAAATTCTGAAAGCAAATTTTCCATCCTTTCTTATTTTCTGAATGGCTTCTCCCACCCACCTCCCCATCTTGCTCAGCTGCCAATGTTTCTTGGATGCTCTTTTACCTTCCTTCACCAACACATTTTGCATTGTGCTGAAATACCACCTTCCATTATTTTCTCAGTCAATGTGTCTTTGTTTATAAACAGAATTTCTGAGTTGTTCCATGTTGGAAAATGTATTTATTTTTGCTTTCAAGCTTCACTGATTAGATTCTTGACTCAGAATCATTTTCCCTCAAAATGTTGAAGATATTTCTCCCATGACTTCTAACTTCTACTGATGAGCTTGGTTTCATTTCTCTGCAGATTACATATCTTCTGAAGGAGTTTAGGATTTTTCTCCTTATCCTTATCTGAAATTTCATCAGGATATGGTTCAATGTGAGTAACTTTTAAAATTCATCTTACTCAGTATATGGAAGGGTGATTCAATCAAAAGGCTTGCAGCTTTCTTCAGGTCAGAAAAATGTTCTACTATTTTTTAAAAAAACATTGTCTACCTGTATATTCACTCTTTGAAGAATTTTTCAGTCAGCTATTGGACCTTTTGATCTATACTGTCAAACTTCACTCTTTGAACACTGTCCCTGACTTATAGTTTTTCTGACTTATGATGATGTCAAATTGGTATGCATTCAGTAGACACTCCTCAGAGAGTGATATGCAGTAAGATACTCTCTTGAAATATTGGCAGTGGCAGTGGCAGTGGCAGTGGCAGTGAGCTGTAGCTCTAAGTCACCTGTGCAATCCTGAGGAGAAACAGACAATTCTCTACTGAGTACTGCATTGATAAGTTATGATGTTTGGTAAGAGTTATGGTTTGGATCTAAACATCCTCAAAAGGCCCATGTGTTGAAGGATTGGTCCCCATCTGTGGCACTACTGGAAGTGGTGGAACCTTTAGGGGGTAGGGCCTAGAGGAAGGAAGTTAAGTCATTGGGAGTATGTCCTTGAATGGGATGTTGGGACCTTGGACCCTTTCTGCGCCTTATGGCTTCCTGGACACCACGAGATGAACAAGCCTTTTCTGACATGTGCTACTACCATGGCGACCCATGCCACCACAGGTCTACAGCAACAAGGGCAAGAAACTATGGATGAACCTTCTAAAACCATGAGCCCAAAGTAACCTTTCTTCCTTTAAGTTGATTATTTTAGGCCTTTTTTCACTGTAATGGAAAGCATTATTATGTATATACACTAACTATATCAAATAATTTATGAGTGGCCCATGACAATTCCTCTTTACTAATGTGACCCAAGGAAGCCAAAAGGTTGGATGCTCCTGTATTAAACTTAAAATATTTTCAATTTATAATGGGTTTACCAAAATATCACCCCATCATATGTCAAGAAGCACATGTATTTTCCATCTCTTTATATAACTGAACTAGGGTTAATTCCTTAATGTCACATCCAAAACAGCACACGTATCTTCAGATATATCCATTTTCTTTTTTTTCTTTTCTTTTTTCTCTTCCTCTCCTTCTCCTCCTCCTTTTTCACCAACTCCTCCTTTTTTACCTCCTTCTCCTCCTTCTTTTTGTGTGTGTGATACTTGGGAGTCAAACCCAGGGCCTTACACATACTTTGCAAGTGTTCTACCACTGGACTGCACCCTAACCCATTTTTATATTTCTATCTTGAGGCAGGTTCTTGCTAAGTTACATAGGCTGCCTCTGGTCTCAAACCTGTGCTCCTCCTGCCTCTGCCTCCTAAATTGCTGAGATTACAGGCATGAGCCACCACACCCAGCCTCCATTTTATTTTTCAACCTATTAAACTAATTGTCTCAAGCATGTTTTTAATTTCAACTGGTAATCTGCTCTTAACCTATCCCTCTTATTTCATATCACCCTTTTAATTATTGCTATTGTTTTGTTTTATGGATGCAGTATTTTCCCAAATCTTTCTAAGGGTATTGATAGGAGGTTTTCAGAAGTTCCTTTTATTTTCTAAGTTCTCTGAGTCTTCTCAAGTATTTACTCATTTTTGTCTTTCTCTTTCATGCTGCTGGTTTTCCTTAAGTTCTTGTGATCTGGAAAAGAGTGTATTGGTTAGATTAGACAACTGGCACATAGATTGCTCTGCATTGTGTCAGCCCAGTTTACTGCTGGGCCACTCCTGTGCAGACCTGTGTAAGTAGCCTCCCTGTGACTTGCATGTGTAAAGAGCATTGGAGGACCCACTCCCAGACACAGCTGCCCCTCTAGGAAAGGTTACTCTGGGGGAGGGGAAGTCATATTTCCAGGGATAGAGCTTCCACTCCCGCTTGTTGTACCTCTTTGTCTGCTATGGAGGCCTTCATGCTGGTCCTAGAGTCCTTTCTCCGGTTTTCTTTAGAGCCTGGATCACAGCTTTATCTCATAAGCAAAAATGGTAGCCCAAACAGACCATTATGTCCAAAGCACATCCCTGATGAATACTACCACTGGTTACCTATGACCTATGCCTCCTCTTTGAATAGGTTGACTTAATTTGGAGCTGCTTCAGGGTTCCCTCTGGAAAAAGCATGTTCACCTTCGTTTCTTTTCTCTTAGAGTTTCCATCCCTTTTCGGCTTCTAAGGAAGTCTTAAAAATTTTTGTGTTGCTGATAGCACTATTACTTTTCACAGTTTTTGTGGGCTCTTCCTATTCAAAAGTATCACTTTACTTGAGGTTTCATTGCTTGAATTTCTCAGAGCTGGGTGTTAAGCCCCCTTCTTTGGATCTGCTTCCAAGACTTCACATTTTGTCATGTCAACTTGATTGGGCTAAGGGATGACCAGAAAGGTGGTATGTCTATGAGGTATGACATTATTTCTTGTGTCTGTGAGGTATATCTTTGAGGATATTTGTGGAACTGATTAGCCCTTGAATTAGTAGAGTAAGTTAAGAAGATTGTTTCCTCTCTTTGAGCTGGGATATACATTTCTTTTTTATCTTTGGACACCAGAGTTCCTGGTTCTTAGGCTTTCAAATCCAGGGACTTATATCAATAATTCCCTATTTCTCAGGCCTGAATCCTCAGGCTAAATTATTCCACCAGCTACCCTGCTGCTCAGGATGGCATCTTATAGGACTTTTAGGCCTTCATAATTGCATGAGCCAATTTCGATAATAGATCTTGGCTTTATGTCTACATACCATATATTCTCAAATCTAATCCACATCCTTTCAACAGTTTTAGAGGGCTACAAAATCAGACATGGATTAGAATCACATGTGGATTAGATTTGAGAATACAAGGTCAGTCCATCTATGTATCTATCATCTACTTATCATCCATCTGTCTATCTTCTATTGGCTCTGTTTCCCTGACTTATTAATACATATACCAAAAATGCCTCAAGTTATAACTTCAGTCCAGTATTCTCTTCTGAGCTGCACTTCCACAACAAGTAGCTCAACACGTATCTCAAAGATAGTTTAAATTCAGTGTGTCTAAAATCTAACATGTGATAGTTCCTTCTTCTACAGTTTCCTATCCAAAGAATGTTTCACCATTTATCCAGTTATTCAAACCAGAAGCATGAGGGTCTGCCATTGTCAGTTTTTCTTTCTTACCCCCAACATTCAGTCCTTTACCAAGTCTGGCTAATTTTACAACTAAATGAACTATTTCTCAAATTAGTCTACTTTTTTCCATTTCTTCTACTATCACTTTTCCACCCTGTCATCATTTTTTACATTGTCTACTGTAACCATCTCCTAATTGATTTCCTTGAATTCTCTCTTGCCTTCCCTAAGCCCCTGTTCATTCTCTACACAAAAGTCAGAGTGATCTTTTGGAGTTGGAACAACAATAGCAGCATAGATTACATCATTTCTTTGCTTAAAACCCTTTAAGGTCATCCTTCTTGTTATGGTTTGATATAAAATGTCCTCCCAGAAGTTATGTGTTGAAATGTTTGGTCCCCAGGTGGTGGGGCTGTTTTTAGAAGCTGTGCAACATTGGTAGGTGGGATCTGGCATGTAGAAGTAGGTCATTGTGGGCGAGTCTTTGGAGGTTTTACCTGGACACATGGTTCTAGTTTGCTCTCTTTTTACGTCCTGATTGCATGATGTGAGGAGGTCCTCTGCCACAGGCCCCACCATTAGCTGCTCCACCATGCCTCCCTGCCATTATGGACTGATAGCCTCTAAACCATGAGTCCCAATAAACCTATCCTTCCTCCTTAAGTTGATCTATCGAGTATCTTGCCACAATGATGTACAAGCTAATGTACCTTTATTCTTAGGATAAAATCCAAAATTCTCAAAAAGCCCAACAACATTCTATATGGTCCACCAGCTTCTATGATCTCATCTCCTTCCACACCCTTCCCACCTCAGTGTTCTTAGCTACACTAGGCTAGAACACACTAGAACACATCACGTTCTTTGCTACCTCAGGTCATTTGCACATGCCAGTCACAGCAACTGAGATGTTCTTCCCTTCTTTCACTCCAACCTTTAATTACCATTCCCTTCTGTGGAGCTACAAGTGTGTCCATCATGGAATCCAACTTAATCTGAGGTATAAGGGAAAGTATCTCTGCAGAAGAGAGATTGGGGCTGAGATCTTTGTTCTTGTGTATATGTCTGCAGAGCCAGGGGCTTCAGTTAAAGTTTGTTTCACTTTTCTCTGATTTATAAGAAGTGCATTGACTTCATTCCTATCAAACCATGCTAATCCTGGGATACAAAGCAAAGAATAACAAAACTCATGTGGCCCTTACTCTGCATGAATGTAAAACATGTCAAGCACTGCTTCTGAGCCTTTACAGATACCAACACATTGAATCCTCACTGCAGCCCTCTCAGGTAGGCACTAATTTTGTCCTTATTTCCATTTTACAGATGAGAAATGGAGACACGGGGTAGGTGGCCTCCATTTTTTGCCACCTGTGTATTGCTGCCTCACCTACAGCAAATTAAAGCCTGGAACAGAGACTTTAGCTTTGGTGACAAACACAAGTAGGTGTAAATCCTGGTCAAATTACCTAGCTTCTGCCTTTTCCACCTTATGCAAAATAAAATATCCTTTACCACCAAGTAGCACTAAGGGTTTAAATGACATGATGCATGTCAAAGTTTGCCATATAGTAGGCCCTCAATAAATTGAAGTTCTTTTTTTTCCTCTTCCAATAATCAAAATCCTTATCTGCACACAAACATGCATAGAATTTCATATGCATAATTAATCTTAGAGACTTTTAAAAGAGGGCCTTATAGTTCTCAAAACTCTCATGAACGTTCTAAGCAAAGTAGTATAAGAACTAATTCAATATTACTTTTTACTACATATAAAACATGTATTTTATTCTCTTTTTGTTTTGTGTTTTTTTGTTTGTTTGTTTTTTTCTTTTTGGTACTGGGGGTTGAAACCAGGGCCTTGCGCTTGCATGCTCTGCAAGTGCTGGACCCCTGAGCTGCACCCTCAGCCCATTTTTTTTTTTTTTTAACTTTTTGATACAGGGTCTCACTATGTTAGGCAGACCACCTCTGGTCTCGAACTTGCGATCCTCCTGCCTCCACCTCCTGAGACGCTGGAATTATAGGAATGTGCCACCGCACCCAGCTTTATTTTACTCTCTTTTGAATGTGATCTGTCCTGTGAAGTAGTAATGTAAGACGTCTGCTCCTAATCCTAATGTTGGCCCTAGCCAAAGAGACCTCACAAAAGTTGGAACACATTTTGATAGCTCACATCTTCCCCTCTGAATATCTGATTACTGACCTATTTTAAGGGAAGAGTGGGCAAAAGTGCAATTTAAAAAGCATTAGAACATTATGAGACATGGAATAGTTGAATTATTTGGCTGCATCACAAAGTATATACCTTGAAGCCGTTAGACTACATCATGATTGCTAAAATTTAATTGTGTGACTATTCATATAATTATATTTCAATGTGGAAGTGTTTTACAGATGGTGTTTTTTAATTTATTCACTCAAATATTGAGAATGAAACATGATCCAGAGACTTGGAAAATCACAGAGAATGAATCTGATACAATTTTGGCACCCCAGACACTCAGCCTGCTGGAGCAAAAAGAACTTTGAACAAAGCTATTACAATATAACATAACATCTTTGCTCTTCTCTCTGGGTAAATACTTCGTAAACTACTCACCAAATCACCACATGAGTAGAATAGAAAAGAATGATGCCAGCAAACACCATGAGTAAAAATATAATTTTCATAGGTATAGATTCTGCTGCTCCCCTTCTCAGTACATGATACTTCCACTCACTCAGTTGTCCACTGGAGGGATCTGGGCATCAGCCTTGACACCTCTCATTCTCTACCCTTCACCACCCTACCCAGGTCTGACCAATCACCAAGTCTATCAGTCTCACTTCAACATTAAACAACAAAAAGAATCTGCTTCTACCTCTGTGACCATTGTTATTGCAAAAGACTAACCTATTAAGAGCCCAAGAATGATTTTCTTATGACTTTTTTAGATTAAAGTCAAAGAAGGTTCTGTATACTTTAACTCAGACCTAGTTCTCTGAACAGGAAGAGCCCACAAAAACTGTGAATGCACTGGGATCCTTTCCTTCCCCATTGCCACCTCAGGATCTGTTAACATGCTGTTCCTTCTGCATGGAATGCTCTTCCCCACTTTCTTAACCCAGGTGTCTCCAAAAATTAACTAAGACAACCTGAAATTCTATAAAGGCTGTGTGGTCAGAAAAGCCTTCTCTGACCCCTACATCCAAACCAAATCTCCCAGTATATGCTCTGATAGCATGCTCCCTTTTCCCTCCCAGTACTCACTACACTTTGTGCTTACGGTTATACTTGGATAATTGCTTGACAAATAACTGTCTCTCCTACTAGATAGAAGCTTCATAAGGACAGGAATGTGCTGGGCTGTGGACCCCACATACTCCTTAGCATTTAGCCCAATGCCTAGTGTTCTTTTCTACTAAGACCAAAATAACTTGAAATGACCTCCCTTGTTACAGTTTTAAGGGTTACTATTTAAAAATGAAGTGGAAATGTTCTCTTCCGGTTACCAGGAGAAAGAAGAGCTTTGTTGTCCAAAAGAGAGGTCAAAACACTTCTAAAAGAAAAATCAGACTTGGTTTGACAGAATTTTCTGTAGCTCAGCCTACTTCCCCACTGACATGAAGTTTCTCTGTAATATAAAAAGGTCTAACAGAGACTGGATCATACAATGCTGTGGTCAGTGGCACTGCTAATTCAATCCACTCATCCATGAAGGTACAAAATCAAAACTTGAAATAATAGTATTTAGAATGTTATCACATTAGAAGACTTCCAGTTTCATCACATTTATTAATAGCTAAATGTCTTAAGTTGTAGATTTCTTTAACCCAATTTTAGTTATTAAACATTTTAATATCTTGTTCTTTGAATGGCTACCTAAAAACCTCAGGATGGAAGCGTCTCAAAACAATAAAGTTCTCAAATTTTATGTGTGTGGTTTAATTTCAACAAAAGACACCAAATCTGGTGAGCAAAAACGTTCTTGAATAGAGAAGCAGAAGTTATAACCTTTCCTATAAACATTTATTTTACCTGATAAGTGAAAGCTTAAAGGGAGCCATGCATGGTGGTACATACCTGTAATCCTAGTGACTAGAGAGGTGGAGGCAGAGGATCACAAGTTGGAGGCCAGAGGCAGCCTATGTAACTTAGTGAGATCCTGTTTCACAATAAAAAGTAAAAAAGGGACTAAGAATGCACCTCAGTGGTAGAGTGCTTACAAAGCATGTGCAAGGTCCTGGGTTCAGCCCCCAGTATGAAATAAGAAAGAGAGAGAGAGAGAGAGGGGGGCAGACAGACAAGGAAGGAAGGAAGGAAGGAAGGAAGGAAGAGAAGTGTAAAGGGAGTTAACATCAGCATGATAGACTTCCCACAATTGTTACTGGTGTATTCTTTCATGTCAACCTAGTACTGACAAAGTTACTGTGAAATCTAGCTTTAGGTAGCAGACAGCCTGGCGTAGCAGTTACCTTTAGGATGACCAAGAAAGTAGTAGTTGGTCATGCAACTTCAAAAATCCAAATTATCTTATAACCAAGGAACTGATTTAAAGCTACATCTAAAATGTGTCCCAGATAAATGAATATAGCTTTGACAATAACACTAATCTAATATTACCTTTATGGGCTGGGGTTTAGCCTAGTTGGTAGAGCAACTCTGTTCTGTACTCCTGGAGGACCCGGGTTCAATACCCAGCACTGCAAAAATGGGAGACTTGGCAATCCACTCCCAAAGCAATCCTAAAATAATCGGCCAGTGAAAACCCTATGAGAGTTGCTATGAGTCAGATGTCCACGGCACTTAACAACAGCAAATAATATTACCTTTATATTAAATTCTCTTAATTTTTTCAATGATACCCTTCTAATCACACTTCATAGTAAGACAGCTAGTGAATCTACTGCACAATTTCTCACAGAAATTAGCTATCATAGAGACATTGTCTGAAGTATCTCTTAGAAAAGAAAGCACCAGTAACAATAGAATCATATTTACTTGACTATTTCCTGTTGCCAGTGCTAATATTTTAGCATTTCCATTCCTTTCCTCTCCTCAGGCATAGCTTAGAAATAAATTGTAGGAAGAACTAGGAAAGTGACAATAAATAAGCCTCTGCTGAGTTCTTTTCCCTTGGCTAAAATATTACATGCTTGCTAATATAGGAATCGTCTGCAGCCCTACTGTGACATCCGAATCCGTCAGATCTTGAAAGCTAAGCAGGATCGGGCCTGGTTAGTCCTTGGATGGGAGACTGCCTGGGAACACCAGGTGCTGTAGGCTTGCGAGAAGGACCAGCAACCCACTCCCCCCAAAAAATCACCCATTGAAAACCGTATGAATATCAGAGAAGCACTGACAATAGTGTTTCATCTATTGTACGCAGGATTTTGTCTATTGCACGTAGGGTCGCTGAGTCAGACACCTACTCGACCATGCCTACAACAACAAAATACTATTCATAAAATTTGAATATATACTGTTTTCCTTACAGACTTTCTAGCTTTGCTCTTAGAAGAAGATATAGATTCTCCTGGGGTTTAGCTCAGTTGATAGAGCGCTGCTCCACACTATAGAGCGCTGCTCCACACTGAGGACCCAGGTTCAATACTCAGCACTGCAAAAATGAGAGAAGGGCAGCAGTCCACTCCCAAGACAATCCCCAAACAGCTAGCCATTGAAAACCCTATGAGGGTGGCTATGAGTCCGACTCCATGGCACCTAACAACAACAGTCATCTTAAATATAAATTCCCAAATCAACTTGAGTTCATGTTTTCCTATACAACAGTTAGCTTGCAGGATGTACAGAGATATGTAGCATATATGAGACTATCACAGGAACTCTTTCTGCTGTACATTTTACTTCATGACAGCTGGCATGAATGGTGGATGCAGTAAATTCCCAAATGTCTACATTCTTCCTAATACCAGACCACCCCCTTCCCCCAGAGGTATTTTTTCTTCTTTTGAAAATACATTATGATTTTTTACTCTAAACTAACTCATATATTAAAAAATCATTTCAATAAACTTTAAAGCATATTGAATAACATAGTTAAAGAAAAATTGAAGAGTTTAGCTATCAAAATTACATTTTTCAGAACTTAAATGCTGCTGATGAACTTCTTAGGAGTACAAGTATAAATACTATCAAGCAAATCCCAGAGCATGATTAAACTATAAATCTGAACTGGAGGAGCTTGAGTTGTAAAATAAATGGTGATCTTATTTAGAAAATACACCTAGAGTTCA
Organism: Pedetes capensis; assembly: GCA_007922755.1. NCBI lineage: Eukaryota > Metazoa > Chordata > Mammalia > Rodentia > Pedetidae > Pedetes > Pedetes capensis. Next base: position 102,249 of record VMDO01000720.1, read on the forward strand.
TCAATTTGTTAAGATATAAAACTTTGTAGCCCAGTGTCTACGAATATGAAATATTTCTTCAGTTCAAATACTTTTCCACTGAGTTATAAAACACTCTTAGCTTTGCTGTTAATCTGGGGTTTTAATTAAAACCATCACCATATGTTCTGTGAGATGCGTAAGATACAAGAATACTTGTATCCACTGGCAGTTCTCCCTGTGTCTGATTAATACATTTGAAAAGAAGAGCTCTACTTTTAGATGATTGACACTAGCCCTTTACAACATAAAGCTATGTCTATATTCTATTCAATTCCTCCATTTCTTCTAGTAACTTTGCCTTAAAAATACTCTTTCTTGAATGTGGTAAAATTAAGAAGACAAGGTAAGATATAATTCTTCTCCTTTTTCCTTAGATAATAGTACACACAAACTCTCAGCCATTCACATCTGCTGCACTTGTGTGATGCTCCCTCTATGATTGAATTTTGGTGGGTTTTGTTTTGCTTTTAAGAATCAGAAAAATGTTTAATGATGTAACATTGAGACTGTACTTCAACAACTTTGTATTTTTTCCTAAGACAAACTGTCAACTCTTTATTACATTCAGTGATTCACTAGAAAAGGCAAAAACTAAACACTTGTTACTTGCTATTTTTGCAATGTTTCCTTTTCCAATTGTACACTGTCCTAACTTTATACTGAAAACTAAATATATGTGCAAAAGAAAGCTACAGTTTGGATCTGGGTAAATAACTTCAATGTGTGACATTATATTGAATCAATTTCTAAAATGAGAAAAAAGTTACCCAAGTAGTATTTTCAGACACTTTAATTTGTAATGAATAAATAATCAGCACAATAAAAAGAAGAAAGCACTATTGTTAACACTGAATATTTATAAAAATGGCTGTACCTTAATTATTAATCCAGTCCTGTGCAATCTTTCCTGACTTGTTTGGAATGATGACCCTTGTCACAGAGTTGACTTATCTGAACCTTTGGAGATCTAAACAATGCTTTAAAGGCCAGTGGGAGTGAACAAGAGAAGCCAATCAACACCACCACCTTGCCCCAACACCTCCCTCTGTCCAACTTGCGTCAGCTTTTTTAGAAAAAGAGAAGCTAACTCAGTTCACTGTTGAACATTTGGATTAAACATTGGTTACACCAATTTCTATTTGCTTTTAGAATTTTGGCTTTTATACAATAGAATATTCATTTCCTGAAAGTTTTACTTGGGTGTAATTCTGTATTGAGATTCTATAGGTTGGTTGACTGACAATCTAGAAATGTTAATTTTTCAGGTTTTATGAATTGAAATCAAAGCAAAACAAGCCAATAGTACTAATTATGGAGTCTGATTGTTTAATGAACATTATAATATTATAATCAGAATATAGAGAAAATATTGATCACATAAAGAGTTACTTTCCTTTGAATTACTGACCTGTTCATTTTACAGAATGTCAGACACTTCTAAATGGTACCAAGGTGAAAGAAGGCTCGAAATTATAGGACATTATCAGCCACTGTTGCCACATGAGCAAGCAAAGGGCTGTTTGATGTTTTTAAAGAATTCCTAAATGGAGTATTTTTCTTCCTTTGGGAGAGACAAAACATACTTAGCTTTCATATAGCAGGGAAAAATTAATACATGTTGGCAAATAGTTTATTCTGTTATGAAAGTTTATCAACTAGACATTATTCTGAAAGTGAAGTGACAAAAAGAGATTAGAAATCAATCCAAAATTAAGGGTTGTCTTTTATATACATACGAAATCAATGAACAATCTGGTAACCAATCAGAAGCAATGCTAGATCTCAACAGTTGTATTAATTCCTATTTCTGTTAAAAAACCTAAATATTGTTCTTTGATTAAGAAATTCTTAAGTTGATGCAAATACATTAAACATTAAACAAAATATCTTGTCATTCATTTATCTCTTCCTTTTCAAACGTGCCCAATTATTCCACTAATTTTTTTATATGGCCTGGTTTTTACTTGTCTTAGCATGACCCATTTTTAGCAGTTATCTGGTAGTTTTATCTTTTCTCAGATGAGAATTATTATGGCCTAGGTGGAAGTGATAATAATAAGTATACTAATTCTAATTTCAGGGAAATCTAAGGAATATTCCTTTTCAAATTACTGTTTCTATCATTTCATTGTTATCTTTCCAATTTAAGATTTCATTATATTTGTGAAGTTACCAGATGAGGATGAGATTAAGCAAGCAAAGACTTGTAAAAAAAATACTTTTATTCTAGTAAAATTCCATTTAATAGTGCATCAACTGACTAAGAATGGATGTACTCCAATATGTAATTTTATTCTATAACATCTTCCTATTAAATCAGGAGATAAATGTGTTAATACTTGAAAAGCTCTCCCTCCCTTAAAAAATTTTAAGTTTTAGCTTCCTCGTAATTCTGATCTTCAAATATAATATTATAATTATAGCAAGTTAGCATGTTGGATTAAAATTAAAAGTACACGTAAGAGACTATTCTTATTACAAACTTTCTAACACTGAATTCAAAATCAAATATATACACGTGAAAACTAATTTGGCAAAAGTTAAATGAGTTAAAATAACTAAGGTACTGGTTTGTTGTTAGATAACTTTTCTCCCCTAGATCATCTGACGGGCTGGGATTTAACTCAGTTGGTAGAGCACTGTGCTGCAGTCTCTGAGGTCCCGAGTTCAATTCCCAGCACCACAAAAGTGGGAGAAGGACCTGGCAATCCACTCCCAAGGCAATCCTGAAACAGTCAGCCATTGAAAACCCTATGAGGGTCACTATGAGTCGATACTGACTGGATGGCACCTAACAACAACAACAATGAGATCATCGGACATGTTTAGAAGTGGCCAAAATTTAAGAAGAAATATATAGTCTGGTCTGGACAAAACTCACAGTAACTTTTCTTTCATAAGGAAAATATAGACTTAGATATGATAATTTAATGTACTATTTCTTAAGGTCCTAATGTAATTTCACATATTTGATAATAGATTTATGCACTTTTGATTTTTGAAATGCCCCAAGTGCAATATATTCAGTCAGGCTCCAGTTTGGTTCAATTATCACCATAGAAAGAGATAATAGACACAAAATGTGCACTCTCTTAAAAAATGAATAAAATGAAAAGTATGTAGGTAGTGGATAATGAAGCAAGCCTGGGCAATGAAATGACAAATACTTTAACTGATCTTTCATAAAAGAAATTAAAATAAGCAATGCCATGAATAGGTGTAAAGACTTGGTCCATGTGGGTATAGGATGGGGGCTGAGGAGTAAGATGTGTCCATATGAAGACATACTCGCCTTCCCAGACTACACCAGACTGATGCCAGCAGAACTGCACAGCACACCTAAGGACTCCAGTAGATGAAGGGTTCCCAGGGGCTGAGGGCATCCAAGAGGTTTCAGAGGTTTTAGCAGGGCCCTGAAAGTCTACGTGAGATTCCAACAGATAGAGAGAAAAGGCGTTCTGGATTAACAATGCAGAATTTCTAACGGCATATTCTGACATTGAGAATCCTTGCAGCTGCAGCTGAGACTTTCTAAAGCAAAACAAGGTAACAGAATGGAGTAAGTCAGATTGAAAAAGGCAGTAATTCTAGGAGCTCCGATGTTTAATGAGGATCTTTTGAAAGCTTCTGAAGAAAGAATAAAGTCAGCAGGGTAGGGATGAAAGAGAGGATGAGATTGGTGACATCTGCTCATCTGAGAATGGGGCAAAAGGAAAAGGAGATGGATAGAATTTAAATTAGGGTCAATAGCATTTTGACTCTTTTTCTTACATTACTATTTCTTTTTATCTCTTTCACTAGCTCACAATATGTGTTATGAGTTGTATATGATCATTTTATGAAAAACAAGAAACTTGCAATAATATCATTTTTCTTCACACACACAGAGAAAATATGGTGATAACTCATCCATTTTGCACTCATTCCATCAATTCCTGGCCATTGTCTTCAAATAGCACAGAGAAGGTCCTAGAATGTATATCCCTTTAGGATGTTATCTATTGAAAGCACAAAACTGTTGATTCAAAAGAAAGTGATTTAGATCATATCTATGTATTGAATTAGAAATTTTCCCACCATCTTTAAAATCACTGATCATCCTGTTTGAGATTCCTGCTTCAGGAATGTCCTCAGAGAAATCACCAGTTGGATCCAGTTAAAATTAGTCAACAATTAAAAAAAAAAAAAAAACTTAGAACATCATGGCATTTTGCAATGGTACTAGGAAAGATAACCTCTTGTTCTCAGTTTGATTGTACCCAAATTTCTAACTTTAGTCATAGGAAAAATAATACTTGGTCATAGAATCTGG
>VMDO01000720.1:109081-138647 GCA_007922755.1 Pedetes capensis
TCTCACTGTACCCCAGGCTGGCCTCAAACTCACAGTCCTGCCTCAGCCTCTTTGGTGCTAGGATAACAGGCATGTGTCACCAGGCTCAGGTGCATCATGCTTTGAAAATAGCATCTTAACACATGTGTGCTACAAATCAGCATAGCCTTACTTCATGATGACTTCAAAGATTCTAAATTTAGGACACTCTCAAATATGAGGCCCCCAGAGGGCTTCTCAGCCCCTGGGAGAGACCCTGATTTTTCCATTCTCAAAGCTTCCCTAACCAAGGGAAGAGCAATGACCCAGGAGTTCTGAGGAAATTGCTCCATTGTTGGTATTCGCCTCTCTTCAACCCAACATAAACCACCTCTACTGTTGTAAGGTAGAGCATTCTGGAAATGTTTGAATAACTGACTACTAAGTTGCAAAATGAGCAAACAAGTTAGGTGCAGTTTGACAAATTTATTGACTTTGCCATACACCTAAATAGAAAATTGCATTTTGCCTCAGCCAACAAAAAAACTAGCTAGAAGACAGATTCTGAGGTTGATATTTTCTCTGCCTCTCCTCTTTGAAACAGATCCTTCTGGTTTATTTCATTTGTTGATCTCATATTGAAATGGTGCAGAGACAAGCACCCCAAGTTCATTCTAGGCTTTGGCAGAAGCCGATATTCCATGATGAAGAAGGATGACAAGGCCTATGAAACTTATGGGTGACTACAACTTAAACAATATACTGAAGTCTAAATGTTAAATTAGAGTTCTTAAAGGATTCCTTTAATGCATGATTGCTAGCCTTTAAAATGCCCCCTAGAAAAAACAACATGACTAAGAAATGTATAATTATAAATAAATCTAGCAAAACTGTCTAAAAAGCCAAATCACCTTGTCAATTTCAGTTCTTCACACTGAATGCAATGTTAATACAGTGCTGAATTGACTCAGCCACTTTTCTAACTAATGGCAACTAGTGGTTTAAGAACCTGACATTTATCCTGGGTCATTGTGTTCCAATTCCTGTTGCTCCTTTCATATTCCCACTCATCCTTGCCCTTCAAAAACAAACTGCCTAACAAAACAATTTTGATTTTTGTAATTTCATTAGGAATTGGACTTTGTCTTGAATTTGGACTCTCAATAGGTCCCTGAGCTGTTAGCCAGTAGGCTGTTTTTGAGTGGCTAGACTGAAAGCACTTAGTAGGACTTTAGAAGGGAAGGATCCATTCTAAATGGCACTACCACAAACCTCTGCTGTAAAAGAATCAGCATCCCTACTGACCAAGGATGTGCTCGGGCTGGCCTTTTGCACATAGCACTCAGAATGCTGTAATGAGGGATGCATGCTGCTGTGATTTGCACATGAAATGTTCCCTGAAGACTCTTGTGTTGAAGGCTTGGCTCTCAACACAGTGTTCAGAGGTAGGGCTTTTGGGAAGCAGTTGGATCATGAGGGCTCTGTCCTAATCGATGGATTAATCCATCGCTAGGTTTGTAATCAAATGAACTGCTGGAAGGTGGTGAAAACTATGGAAGTGGAAGTGGTAGTGGAAACTATGGAACTATGAAGAAAGTGGGTCGCTGGAGGTGTCTCTCTCATCCCTGGCCCCTTCCTCTCCCTGGCTCTCTGCCTCTTGTCTTCTATGAGGTGAGCCACTTTGCTCTGAAATATGTACTCCACTAGGATGTTCTGCCTCACTATGCACAGTCCTAAAAGCAACAGAGTCAAGTGTCTGTGGCCTGAAACCTTTGAAACTGTGAGCCAAAATATATCCTTCCTCTTTTAACTTGACCTTAGGTATGTAGTCACAGTAATGAAACGCTGATTAACACACATGCTCCTCCAAGAACACTGTTCAAAGGAACCTGAGCAGACAGACAGTGGGGTGGTGTTATTTCCTATTTCACTTTTTTGGTGAACTCGGAAGGATTTCCTGAGTCAGGTCTCCTCAGTCAAAGAGAGGACAGATTTCTGCACAGGGAGCTCATTTCCACTGCTGGGATCCAGGCAACTTTAGGGTGGGGTCAATGCATAGTCAGAGCTTTGCACTGTGCTTCCAGCTGACTGAGGTGCTTGTTTTTTGCTACAAGAGCTGGCAGCACCCAGCCTGGCAATGTGAAGTCTACTTTTTATGCTGTATGGGTTGCTTTAGTTAGGAATTATAATTCCTAGAGGGCTCAACATAAAATTGGTGACACTAGTCTTTTTTTAAATATAGCAAAGCTGAGTCAGAGAAAAGAAATGTCTTGACCCCATTTAGTGGGACAACAGTAGAAAGGAGACATTCAGGCAGATGGTATTTTAGGTTTGAGGATGGATTCAAAGTCTAGACAGCCAATTCAGATTAGTTATAATTAGTTATATTATTTGCTTACCTTAGCCTATGTCTGGGGAATAGTAGGTACCATGTAAATGTTGAATGAACAAAAGTCTTTATTAAAGGCAGTGGTTTAATCTGCGCGTCCAAAACCTTTCTTTAGGACCTACTTATGAAGTTGCAATGAGACATTCTAAAAATTATTCTAATTGGTGGACTCTGTCATATATTAAAATGCAATGGTTCCTTTTTATGCTCAGAGCCAGTTGTAAGAGACTAAAGTAAATACTCATGGTATAGGAGGGCCTATTAGTTCCCTTAGAGAAAGCTGCCTTCCTGGAATATTAAGCAATCATTACAAGTCATGTATTCAAACAACAAGGATGTGGAAAAGTGAAAAGTTATTAAAAAAAGCAAGAGTCAAAATCTAACAATAATATGATGCCCACATTGTTTTAAAAATTATGTCTACAGTATATAAAACATATACAAATGAAAAATGCCTGAAATAGTGTACATTAAAATATTAATAGTAGTTACCTACAGAATATACAAAAATAGATAATCTTTATTTTTTCTCATCTATATTTGCTGACTAGCCTTTAAAAAATATGGATTTTACTATTTTCCCAGTACTTGGGAATTGAACCCAGGGTCTCACACATACGTTCTTAGTGCTCTACCATTGGGCTGCACTCCCAGCCCATTTTATATTTTTTATTTTGAGTTAGGGTCTAAGTTTCACAGGCTGCCTCTGGCCTCGAACTCACAATCTCCTGGCCTCTGCCTTCTGAGTCGCTGGAATTATAGGCAGGCGCCACCACAACTGACAGTGGATTACTTTTATTTTCAGAAAAACAGCAAGAAAATTAGAAACAAAAGCAACAAAAACCAAAGAGTTCCTCTTTCAGGTTTTTCAACAATTATTAATCAATCCCAGGCATCAACCACTCAATAAATCTCTATTTTTAGTCAGAATATTTTTGGTACTTGACCAGTAAACTCTCCTTTTAAAAAAATCTTTGATTGTGAATGGACACTTATGAGCTATTTAAAGCCTAGATAACATTATATGTCTCCAGTTTATACTGAAAGGATTTTTTTCCATATTTGCAAGAAGTACCCTAATAGTTCTCAAAATATTATTGAGAAAAACAGTGATCATTTTTCTTCATAATGCTGTGAAATAACCAATTTCTATGATAGCTAGGGGTTAAAGCAAGAGAAAGGAGAGAGAGAGAGAGAGAGAGAGACAGACAGACGAATACATCCAGTTTCTGTCCTCAAGATTTGGTCTTTCACAAGAACCCATTGCTGAACTAAGTCATGATGATGTAACATGGTACGTGAAAAGCCCATGGGATCTGAGGGAAGTATGGCACCCTACTTGGCTTGAGAGGAACGGAGAAGACTTTCTGGAAGAGCTGCCAGCTGGTCTGAAGCTGAAAGAACAAAGCAGAGCTGGCAGGAGAAATGAGATAGACAGCAGTCTGAAAGCAGAGAGGCCAATGTGTGAAAGGTAAGGAGGCAAGAAGTACTGTGGGTGGCCAGGTGGTCCCTGGAGTGATGAGACACACGAATGGAGAGGTCACCAGGGGATCACAGGGAGCTTTGAATACTATGCCTTTTTATTCAACTAATGAGTTCATTAAAAAAAAAAAAAAAAAACCACCAGTGCCACACAGAGTTCAAGATTTCAGATATACATTAAGAAAATAGGCTTTGTTAGACATCATGACAATAAGGTTACTGGAAATAGTGAACATCACCTACATAGCATGAGTCAATTCCTCCTTGCTGTGCATCCTTAGGAAGCATGCTTGTGTGGGCTCGGGCCTCTAATCTGTCTCTGGACCATCACAATTTTTGTGCTATAAATTTGGCTAAGAACAGAAAAACTCAGGTTCCTGAGTTCCTCAGGTTCCTCAACTTGGGATAGAATTATGTCCAGATAAACCCACAGTAAGTTGAAAATGCATTTAATATACTTAATCTACCAAACAGCTTACCCTACCTTAAACATACTCAGAACACTTACTTTAGGCTACAGTTGGTTATCATGAGAAATTATTGAATCATATACCACTAACCTGGGAAAAGAGCAAAACTCAAAAATCAAAGTCTGGTTTCACTGAATGCTTAGCACTTTCACACCACCATAAAGGAAAAAGAAAAAAATGTATATTAAAAAGGAGCTAACTACAAGTGTTATAGGAATTGAATTTTTAACTAGATAAATATTAACTGTCTATTCTTTCCTAGATATGGAGACATTACTTCTTAAGTAGGAATCTAAAGTTCGACATATTTAAATTTTTCCTAATTATTTTAAAATATACCTAACTTTGATGCTTAAGTAAATTATACGAATAATTTATCCAGTAACATTAATGTCTTACTTTGCAAACATCTGTGTTCTCTAATTCTTTTTTTATGGGGTGACAGGTAAAAATTGGAAGACCTATACATGCTTTTTTGGATGGGTGATCTGATTTTTATATGCGCAGAAAACAATCATATTGACTCAACTAGCTTAGCCTGTGTCTTTCCTCTCTTTATAAAAAGGTGCTGGCATTTCCTTTGAAGTTTGCTTAAGACTTTCAGCATTTGTGTTTTTCAGAGGAAGCATCACTGCCTTTGTTTTGGAACCATCTTGGTTTTTTCCTTCTAATCTACACAAGAAAGCTTCTGGCACGCTAAGGATGGCTGAACAAGTTCTTCTTTTCTAATGCTGCCACTCCTCATTGACTTTGGACTTGGACTCAGAACAAATGGGTTCAAATTCTGACTTTATCAATCACTAACTGTGCCATCAACAAGTCAGTAAATTCTCTGGGCTTTTGTTTCCTCATTTAAAAACAATAAATAATTCCTAGGATAACAACAGGACCATTGGGAATAGAAAATGAAATTCACGCATTCATTTATTGCAGGCTGGAGACTGTAGCCATAGCCCTGTGGTATCCGATCCCGTCAGATCTCGGAAGCTAAGCAGAGCTGGGCCTGGTTAGTACTTGGATGGGAGACTGCCTGAGAACACCAGGTACTGTAGGGTTGAGAGACAGACCCGGCAATCCACTCCCAAAATTCAATCAACCATTGAAAACCCTATGAACAGCAGAGAAACACTGCCAATAGTGTTTCACCTGTTGTACATAGGGTCGCTATGAGTCAGATACCGACTAGACGGCACCTAAGGACACAAACAACAACAACATACTTCTATGGTCTGGGATTTAGCTCAGTTGGTAGAGCACCGCTCTATAGTCTCTGAGGTCCTGAGTTTGATTCCCAGCACCGCAAAAATGGGAGAAGGACATAGCAATCTACTCCCTAGGCAATCTCGAAACAGTCAGCCACTGAAAACCCTATAGGGGTCGCTATGAGTGGGACATGACTTGATGGCACCTAACAACATCAACATACTTCTATAGTATTCAAAGAAATAGCAACATGGTTGTCCACTAGAAATAAGCTGGACATAAAATGCCGTGTTGACATAAAATCCTAGGTCTAAACATTTCAACTTAATTCTCTTCATCAGAGTTTTCACCAAAATAAAAGATGAAAAGGAATGAATTTCTTTCTTTTTTTTCTTTCCTTCCATTTTCAGTCGGCCAATTAATCATTCAATCAGCAAATTTTCATTAAACATCTATTATGCACACAGAGCAGTGCTTATCAGTGTCTCTATATCTTTAGACTTTCCTTCTATTTCCTCACATTTACTGGTATTTTATTCTGAATGACTATAAGCCTTAGAATATCTGGAGAGCTTAACAGTTGAGTTGATATACGAAGAGTTCTGCTGATATATACACACATACTAAATTGTGTTATATGTATATGAAGAAGGATCTGTATAGCTATACCTATGTCTATATTTATGTCCATTAGGAAGCCTAGTACTTTTTTCCCCCTTGTTCACAGGAACTCAGCTTTTACCCTTTGGTTCACATGCTATGGTTCTATAAATGAATTATTGTTTTCTCACTGTAATTCCAAACTCTTTATCAAATATGGGGCATTTAATGAAATGACAGGCACATTGACTCTGGAATTGTTCAAGGATTCAAATCTGACCCACTAAGGTGGTTGCTGCCTTAGACAAAATGTAGTCAATCTCTCGTTCCTCTGTGCTGCTTCTGTCTACTATCAACTTCACGGCAGAACTTACATGATGGACCACAGCACATTTGTTTACAGGTCAGCCCTTCTAGACTTTCAAGTCCTCAGAAGCAAACATTGCATCTTATTTACCATGCATAGGTCATAGACTTAAACCCAATGTCAGTCACTTATGAGCTGTCTGACTTCAGGCAAGTTGCTTGCTATTTCTGTCTGCATCCCTTTTCTCATCTGCAAAAAGGAAATTATAGTGCCTGTCTCACACCTCTGTTATGAAGATTAACCATGTTTTTATTTCTTCAGCATTCAGAAGAGTGTCTGGCATATAGTAAAAATTATGTATTCACTATATAGGTATATTTGAAGAATTGTCTCTAATAGTAATGCTTCATTTGATGTGTACTTAAGGCTATGCTGAAGAAATAGATAAAATCCAATGGAATACAGGTTTCTCTTTAAAATGGGCACTAGTAAAACTTAGGCAAGGTTACTGTGAGGGTTAAATGAGATAATAGGTATTTAAGTATTATAAACATATAATGTATTTTATTGATGCTCATTTATAAGAGTGATGTGACATTTGCATGCAGAATTGATTATAGTATTAAATTAGCTTTAATGCCTTTTGCTTTGGAAGTGTTTTGTTACTGTTTATTAGAATATTACTGCATTTGCTAAGCTATTGATTCGCACTGTCATAAAGCTAGAAAAGGACCCTGACCCATGGAAACTCAGAAAACAACCTTGCAATAAGACATGGTCTGCAATATGTGTTTAATATTAACCAATCTGGGAAGCTGAACTGCACCACAGTACGTATTTACCCCCTGAACCTGTCCTTTAGCCAGTGTTTAAACATGCAAATGTACTAGCAGATTTGGGGGGTTGGTTTGGTCTTGCTTTGAGTTATTGTTCTTTTCAGTGAGAATGACAAGCATGAAGACCCAAAGATGTACCAAGACACCTTTTCTAAATGCTAAAATGAGTGACCTGCATTTTGCTTACATGTTAAACTTCGAAGTTGCTGAGCATTTCAGTACTCATTCCCTAACAGGCTGGCCACACAGTTTTGGTGTAATCAACTGACTCATGTAAAAGCCGTTTAATCAATATGAATGAGCGCATGGATAAGTTGAAAATGTGAGCCAGTGATTGGATCTCTTTGAGGCAACTTCTTCATCAAATGTTGTTGTTGTTAGGTGCTGTGCAGTCGGTATCTGATTCATAGTGACCCTAAGTATAACAAGGGAAACAGTATTGTTACTGCTTCTCTGCTATTCATAGGGTTTTCAATGGCTGATTGTTTTTTGGGAGTGGGTTGCCAGGCCCTGCTCCCAAGCCTACAGCACCTGGCGGTCTCCCATCCAAGTACTAACCAGGCCTGACCCTGCTTAGCTTCCGAGATCTGATGGGATCAGATGCCACAAGGCCACAGCTGCAGGCTCTTCATCAAATATGACCACATAATTGATGGACATCTAGCTTTACATCTCTTCAAATTAGGGAAGTCTCACAAATGCACAGATATGCTACTTTTCATTAATTTGAGATTAACCGGGATAAGCTTGCTTAGAATGAGTTGAAGTCTAAAAAATTGTGGCATCAAATCCTTTATTAGATTCAGTTTAACTCATCCTTAGAAATATAGACATAAGAAATTTCATTCATTTCAGTTTACAGAAATAGATGAGGTACCATGGCTTTATGGCATATAAATTTTCACCTATGATGTTTAAGAAACAATTTTCTTTCAAACCTTTGTGTTATCTCAGACAATTACACTTAGTTATTCTATGTTGTGATTGCTAATATTATTTGAGAATAATTGGCTACAAAATATATATGAGGTAATATGCTTGACTTAAGTAGGTTTTTTGGCAAAATGACTTTTCAAAGGATTCTAAGCAGCTTGAGGGAATCTCTGTCTCTCTCTCTCTCTCTCCCCCTCGCCCTCTCCCTCCTCTCTCAGATGGCTTGTTGTTGTTGTTAGGCACCTTCGAGTCCATATCCGACTCATAGCAACCCTCTGTACAACAGGGGAAACACTATTGTCAGTGCTTCTCTGCCGTTCGTAGGGTTTTCAATGGCAGATTGATTTTTGGGAGGGGGTTGCCAGGTCCTTCTCCCAGCCTACAGCTTCTGGTGTTCCCAGGCGGTCTCCCATCCAGGTACTAACCAGGCCTGACCCTGCTTAGCTTCTGAGATCTGACGGGATCAAATGCCACAGTGCTATAGCTGCAGGCCTCAGATGGCTAATATATGTTAAAAAGCTTAGAACCCAGCCCAGGATATAGTAAAATCTAAATGCACATTAATTATTGTTGTTGGTCTTCTATTTTTAACTGTGTAGACAACAGAAAATAGTTTAGGCACTTAATATTTGAATTAAAACCTACTCCCAAGCAGTAATTATTTTTGATTCAGAATAACGCTGATATGTAAAATTACTAAACCCAAATTCAGAAATTTCATTCAATAGTCCTATCTGAAAACTAGAAGGAAAGCTTAAATCTCAGGCCTTTTGGTTAACAACATTTCAGGAATGATTTCCAAACTTTTGATATTTATAGTATTAATAGATCCACAAGGCAAATATGGCTTCCTTTAATGGGCCCTTAGAACATTCAGTCACTTGGGTATTAGTATTTGTTACCTGTGTTAACTTACTAAGGACTTAATGTTTCATATGTAGGAGGCCCTGAAAAAATATATATTTATAAGGGGAATAATGACATGGTCTCCATGCCTCCAGCAGTACTGTGGCCTGCTGCAATGTCTGTTTACTCTTGTTTGGTATTTAATAAAATATATGGATTTGCCATGGCAACTTCTGCAACACAAAGTATTTACATAGTATTTCTAAGTTAATGAGAATTTTTTAAAGAAACATGCTCATATATTTTAGTTGTACAGGTACAGATGAGATATTCTGAAAAATAGAAATGTACATAGTAATAATATTTTAATATGAAACCATAAGAATATTTTTAAATTTGTTGCTCAGAGTATTTCTAAATATTTACTATCATTATTAGATCTTTTACTTAGAATATCTCTGGGTATTTATTATCAGCATTATTTTTAACAAAAGGTATCTTAACGGCTAAGTATATTTGGATGGTGGCAAAAAACATACAACAGATCAATGTAAGCATTTGGATTAATGACTATTACTTTAGAAAAGGCATTATATGTAAATAGGGTGTCTTATTTTTATTTTGCTTGGCATTTTCTGTATGTTTGAAGTTTATTTGTTAAAACTAAACCTTGAAGAATTTTTTAAAAACAAGTAAAATAGGTATAGAACATTTCTTCTATTTTCTTTTTTTGTGGGCAAATTATTTGTGCTTTATTTTCAAGCTGGCCTTTCTTTTACCCCAATCAGTAAAAGTGGGGGACTAAATCTCATGTAGGCTTGGGAGAAGGACCAGGCAACCCACTCCCAAACAACAATCTCTTTCGCCTGTTGTATGTAGGGTTGCTATGAGTTGGACAGACTTGATGGCAGCTAAAAACAACAATACATCCCAGGGGGCATGGGAAGCCAACCACATTAGACTAGGTCTTCACTTTCTCTGTTCAGAAGTATGATGCCTGCGCTTATTTTTCTTAGTTAATATTAGTAGAGAATAAAGGGGCAATAACAAATGTATTCACATAGATGACTGAATTGGTTTTATAATTATTTATAAAACAAAAAAATTTATAGAACTAAAGCCTCTGAAATGTGTGTGTGTGTGTGTGTGTGTGTGTGTGTGTGTATTATTTACATTAGTCTTACTGGGAGAATTACAAAGGGGCATCAATAGGCTTTTTATTTCCATTCAGATCAAGTTTTTTTTTTTTTTAAATCAACTATGTAGGAAGTAACGGTCCGTAAAGCCATAAAACACATTAAAAAATGCTCAATATCCCTAGCCATTAGGGAATTCAAATTAAAGCAACTCTGAGATTTCACCTTACACCAGTAAGAATGGCCAAGATCAATAAAACAAATAACAACAAATGCTGGTGAGGCTGCGGAGAAAAGGGAACACTCTTACATTGTTGGTGGAGCTGTAAATTGGTCCAACCACTGTGGAAATCAATATAGAGGTATCTTAAAAAACTTAAAAATAGATCTACCATATGACCCAGCTATAACACTATTGGGAATTTACCCAAAGGGAGATGTGTCATCATACCACAGAGACACCTGCATCTCTATGTTCAATGCAGCACTTTTCACAATAGCAAGGATATGGAATCAACCAAAGTGCCCTTCAACAGAAGAATGGATAAAAAACTATGATACATATACACAATGGAATACTACTCAGCAATCAAAAAAATGAAATAATGCCATTCGCAGTAGAATGGATGGGATTGGAGAAAATTATTTTAAGTGAATGAACACAAGCTCAGAAAGAGAAACACCACATGTTCTCACTCATAGGTGGGAGCTGAATCAAAATTATAAGAAGGAAAACTTCCTATACAAAGGTGGGTTTATAATAAAAGGGGAAAAAAGCTAAAATGGTATTATTACAGATGGTCTAGAAAATGCATGTAATAGTTCTGATAAGGTAAAAAGAAAGTTCACTACAGAAAAAGTTTCTATCTTAAACAGAACTGGAATCCAAGGATATATAGGAAAATATTACCATAAAAAGACAAGTAAATGGAAGAGAAATCTTTGATGGGGGTGGGACACGGGGAGGAAGCGCACAAGAGGGTAAGGGGGAACCTATATGAATAATGTACAACAAAATGCATATGTGGAAATGTCACAATGAAAAGCATGTCAGAATGAATCACATTAAAGTGCACATTAAAAGTTTCCAAAAAAAAAAAAAAGTAACAGTTTAGAAGAATTGAGAGGTCTTGGTATAGAATAACCTCATCAGTTGAGCTGAAAAGTTTGTGAATGGAGAATTTGAGTTTGAGGTTTTTATCTATTTTTAAATGGCAACAATAAATAAAATTAAATTTCCCACTTTTTCTCAATAAAATGTTTCTAATATTTTTTCCCCAGGGCTTCAACAAGTGTAAACTCATGTTAGAAGACATTGTTTGGTATGTGTGTAGCCATGTTCCACCAAAATAATGTCCATGCTTTTTCACCCCCAGTGGTGGAGACTGAACCCAGAGCTTTGGGCATGCTAGGCCCATCCCCTCATGGCTTTCCGATCTTATGATTAGAGGTGTTGTCTTCTACAACATGGAGAAACTTCTGAAATCTTTTGGAAACTTTAACCTACTAGACCTAGAGGAGAAGATTTTTCTTAAGCCTGTTCCTTTGTCTCTGAAGGCAAATATTTTTTAATTTGGAACATCAAAAACTACATCACAAGGCACAGATGGCAATCCTTCTTGCACTTGTTTTTCCCTCCCCACCAAGCAAACCCCAAGTCTAAAGTCTTACCTCAAGCCCTAGTTGCATCTTATGTCTTCCAAGCCTTCATACGAAAGTGTTTCCTCTCACTGTGCATCCATCTTTCTTCCCTCTCTAATTCCAGCCCCTGGTTCTTACTTTTATTCCCTTAATTATCTTCAGCTGGACTGAGAACTTGCTTAAGTGATATTAAATTCATGCAACTACAGGAAAAATACATTGAAGCAAATCCATAGAACTATGAATTTTGCAGTTTCATCGCTGATTATAGTTTAAAATTAACTACTACTAAAAATGATCATAATACCAATAACATAATAGAAAATATTATTAATAAGAGACCTTTAAAAGTATTTCCTAGGGTGTATGGCTAGAGTTAAGCAAAATGTGTATTTTCTTATCTTTTCAACAGTGAACAGGGTAAACAGAAAATACTAAAATTAAAAGATGATAGCTTTTTGGAAAGATTTGCTTTTTGACTTTCACCTTGGAAGAATAGGACCTGCATGTTCATCTGGCATTTGTTTCTTATGGGATAATCTAACAGTATAGCTTTTACTAACTCTCCTCTTCTGGGGCCTGCAGCCATAGCCCTGTGGCGTCGGATCCCGCCAAATCTCGGAAGCTAAGCAGGGTTGGGCCTGGTTAGTACTTGGATGGGAGACCTCTTGGGAACACCAGGAGGCTATAGGCTTGGGAGAAGGACCCGACAATCCACTCCACAAAATGAATCCACCACTGAAAACCCTATGAATAGCAGAGAAGCACTGACAATAGTGTTTTCCCCTGTGGTACAGAGGGTCGCTATGAGTCGGATACCAACTTGACGGCACCTAATAACAACAACAACCTCTTCTGGGAGTCTCTGTCAGCAACTGGTAGGTGACAGGGGCAGATCAGTAAGTTTTGCACACCAGAGTCTTGGGAAAAGCAACAGAGACAAATCACAAACCTTTGAACCACTTCTGTGTGAATCATAGTCTTGTCCATTCCAAATCATTTTCCCATCTTATATAAACAGTACTTATATTCCTTTTTTTGTTTGTTTGTTTTTGTTTTTCAATACTAGAGGGCTGAACCCAGAACCTCATGAATGCTAGGCAGTGGTCTACCCCTTTATACTTTTTATCTTGAGACAGAGTCTTCTTGCTAAATTGTACAGGCTGCCTCCGGCCTCCAACTCCCAATCCTCCTGCCTCACTGTCCTGAGTTACTGGAATTACACTCATGTGATACCATGTCCATTTTTTTATAGGTTAACTCTGGCTTGCTTTTAGGTAAACCAGATTTATAGGAAGAGAAAAGCAAGTTCATGGCTCCTGAGACATGACTTTTTGATGATCTTTGGCAAAAGTATTATAGGCCTCCAAAATGAAATGCATCATTAGTTTGGGTAATGTCTTATAACTCAACTCTACTTGTTATGGAAAATTTCAAATTTATACAAAAGTAGATGTAATAAAATAATGAACTCTCATGTAGGCACTATGTGGTTGTAATAATTAACCATGGCCAATCTTATGGCATCTAAAGCACTCTTCCCCTCTCATTTCAGATCAAATCCCATATATATGACAAATATCTCAGGAAATATCAGTAACATAAAAGTACTTTTAAGATCATAGCCATAGGTTGCAATTTTAAAATCAAAATACCACCTGGTGTTTACTGGTTATTTCTTGCAATCATAGGAGAAAGTTGAGGAAGGATCTCTGAGTGAGTAGAGCAGGACAAGTTTTGAAACCTGATTGAAAAAGCATTCCAGGTCAGCCAAGACCTTTCAGGTACAGGTGTCAGGCAAATAATGGGCATAGAGTGGAAGGCTATTGGGCAAAATTAGAAAAATATAAGCTGAAGGATCCTCAAAGCCATACGCAAAAGAATGATAAGTTCTGATTTTTCTTTAAAAGGAAAGCAATATTATGAGAGCTAGACTGGAAGGGAAAATTTTAGAATTTGAGGCAATTGTAAAAATCATGTAAATCATCAAAATTCAGAATATGGATAATTCTTTCTTTCTCATTCCTTTTCTTCTCTTTCTTTCTTTTCCTTCCTTCCTTCCTTCCTTTTCTTTCTTTCTTTCTGTAATAGCTATCCTAACTTGTGTGAGGTGATATTTCATTGTGGTTTTGATTTGTGATTCCTTGATTATTGGTGCTGAGTATCTTTTCATATAATTGCCAGACTTTTGTATGCTTCCCTTATATAAATGTCTACTCAAGTCCATGGACCATTTTTTTAGTTGAGTGATTTGTTTTATAGGAGCTTCTTATATATTTTTGGATATTAATTCCCTATCAAATATATGGTTTGCAAATATTTTCTCCTTTTCTATAGGGCACTCTTTCATTCTGTTACTTCTTTTGCAGTGCAGAGACTTTTAGTTTGATGTAGTCCTACTTGTCTATTTTTGCTTTTGTTCCCTATACTTCTGATGTCATATCCAAGAAATCTCTGCCAAGACTAATGTCAAAAAGATTTTCCTCTATCTTTTCTTTTAGAATTTTTATAATTTTATGTCATGTGTTCAAGCTTTTAATCCATTTTGAGTTTATTTTTGTGTATGGTATGAGATAGGGATCCAATTTTAATGTTTTCCATGTTGAATAGCTTATTTCCCAACATTTGTTGGAAAGACAATCTTTTCTCTATTATGTATTATTAACAGCCTTATTGATGATAAGTTGATTATGTATGCATGGGCTTAACTTTGGATCTCTTTTCTCTTTCATTGAGTTATGAGTTTATCTACATGCCAGCATTATAGTTTAAATTACTTTAGCTTTGTAATATATTTTGAAATCAGGAAGTGTGATGTCTCCAGTTTTGTTCTTTCTTAAGATCACTTTGACTATTTTGCATCTTTTGTTGTTCCATATGAATTTCAGGATTGTTTTTTCTATTTCTGTTTTTAAAATGTCATTGAGATTTTGATAGGGATAGTGCTGAATCTGTAGATCACTTTGGATCATATGAATATTCTAATAATATTCACTTTTCTAATCAATGAATCCAGCAAGTTTTCCCATCTATTTGTCTTCTTTAATTTCATTCATCAATATTTTGTAGTTTTCAGTGTGGAAGTTTTCACCTCTTTGTTTAAATTTGTTCCTAAATACTCCACTATTTTTGTTAATTTTCTTTTAGGATAGCCCATGTTTAGTGTATAAAAACATAACTGATTTTTGTACGTTGATTTTGTATCCTGCAACTTTGCTGACACTGTTTATTAGTTTTAACATTTTTGTGGCATCTTCAGTATTATTCTACATATAAGATCATGAAATTTATCCACATCCATGTGCATATGTGCATCCCACTCAATAAATGGAGTTTTGGGGACACTTTGGGAGGATGTTATTTCAAAATACATGCACACATAGATTTCCAATCACTTAACAAGTAGGAATTATTTAAAGTGCACCCCAAGGAAGAAGATAAAGTTAGAATCTGTGATCGAATCCCTTTTCCTAAATTTATTCCCTGCTATTTATTTAAAATACTGCTGTTCTGCTTACAAATATATGCTGTGATATAAACAAATCATTTTTAGATCTATAATTAAAAACTCAAAAGGGATTTGTTTAGATATCAGTGTAACCAGAAGAGTACTAATGGTTATGCCTTGGGTGTGATTAAAATTATGCTTCAATGAAATAGCAACCAATCTGTAGAGGAACATCAGAAGACCTGATCATTTGGGAATTTGTAGATCAAACAACCAGTTAATTCATTGAAATTTTTCACTTTTCTAAGGCCCGTCATAAGGTTCTTTTCATGATTCACTGAAGCCAGCATCTAATATTTGTTCCCTTCTTTATAGATATGCATTCATAATTTGATTAGTTCTTACCCAAAGTAAAATCTGTGCCAAGCCATAGTATTTCTGTTAGAACTAAGAAGGGAAGAAGCTGTCTTAATTTGCCTGTGTCAGTGAGTGGGCAACTATCTTGGCTGATGAATATGGGAGACTCTGTCCCTTTTTATGATGGCACTCAGGGTTGAGAGGCAGGTATGGCTTAAATAATCAAGTTGTGGATTCTACATCCTCCACTCAGACCATAATTCTATTAATTTGGTAAAGACTGAAACCACATTTTAGAAGTTTTTACAAGTAAAAATCATAATGATGATGATAATAATAATTTTTGCTGAGAACTTACTATGGGCCCAGTATATAACCATTTTACAAGTAAGACAACCAATGCTCAGAAAGATTGAGTAACTTATCCAAACACAAAAACTGGTGAAGGAGTGGCTAAGCCAGGACTCATATCCCAGTGTCTGACTTTGGAGCCCAACTCTTAATAACACTGTATCATTTTCAGATCTAGTTGTGTTGGGCAGTTTTTTTCACTGAGCTTTCTGTTGGGGTAACAAAATACCTAAGAAAATGGACTTAAAAGGAGGAAATACTTATTTTGACTCATAGTTCCAAAGGGTTCCATTCACCATCTTTTGGCCCCATTGCTTTGGGCCTGTGGAGAGGCAGAACATCACAGTGGGGAATGCATGGTGGGGCAAATCTGCTCACTTCATGACAGCCAGGAAGCAGAGAGAGACAGAAAGGGGTGGAGGTGCCAATATCCCCTTGGAAGTCATGCTCTCACTAACCTAACTTCCTCTAACTAGGCCCCATCACCCAAAAGTTCCACTGCCTCCCAGTAGCACCGCAGGTTGGTAACAACGCCTTTAGCGTGCAGGCCTTTGGGGACAATTAAGGTCCAAATCATAACAGACACTCACTATGCATAAAATAGGATTCATGTCTCTGTGACACATGGAACAGAACTGGAGGGCTCAGCATGAATGCTGGGGAGGCAGAGCAAGTTTTAGGCAGGAAGAATGGCCTAGCTTCCGAGAAGGGAGAGGGGGTGACAGGTAGGAGAAATGGGCTCGGAAGTTTGGCCTCAGTAACATGGAAACATGTTCAGCTAAAATGGATTGTTTGCTTAGAATTTGGCTGAGGTTGACCTTGACTGGCAAGTTAAGGAGTTTTAACTTCAAGGAATTTTGATATAAACAATAATGTAAAGCATTATATTTGGTTCCATTCTTCAAAGTGTGGACATTGTTATTGTTGTTCAGTCCCATGGAGTTGTATCCAACTCATAGTAACCCTCACAGGGTTTTCAATGGCCAATTGTTTGGGGATTGCCTCGGGAGTGGATTGCCATGTCCTTCTCCCATGGACATTACTATAGTATTACAAAATAGTTTGAATATAGTTATACAACTAATATTTGATTTTTGTCTACATTGAGGTACATGTGGTACCTGTGCTTTCCAGTGGGCGCTGGCTGAAGAGAGGGGTGGAGCCTCACTCTTCTGGGTACTATTCAGAGGTGATGGGTTTCCTTAGCTAGCTGAAGCCTCCGACTTTGCAGATTTCTCATGCTTTGGGCATGTGGGTGAAGGATAATGTCTTCTTTTTAAAACCTGTGGTACATGTGGTATCTCAAGTTTAGTCCAGAAAACTCTATGTGTTCTCTGAAGAAAAAGGTTTAAAATAAAACAATCACCCTTCCATCATCCTTTAGAAAAAACAATGCTTACAACGTTAGGAATCAGTCAATATGTTTACATTTTTACCACACTTTCCTAATGACTGTCACCATGAGTCAAATAAGTAAACAGCCTAACTTAGGAGAAATGGACAAAATTCAGAGAGTCTTTTGTTCAATCCCCTGACTCACAACAAAATGGTCAGTCCCCCAGGATTACAGGACTCAGTTAACTTCCCTGCCACAAGCTGAGGGACATCACGGTCCACACACACAGCAGTTATGACCCAGAAGAAGAGCCTATAACATGACACAGGATATCCAATGTTCACTTAAAATAAATCGTAGAAACATGACAAATGATTCTATTCTATTCTGAAAGATTCAGAAAAGCAGATTTTCCTGTAAAAGGAGTCATTAATTATTTTAGATATGACAGATAATTGGAACTATCTTGCCTACCTTCATCCTCTTGCAGGGTATAAAATAAGAAATATTTTGCAATTAACAGAAATCACTAAAACAGTCTTATGATGTATATTCATTTGGACACAAGTCTAGTCAAAATTCCAAGCCAATAGTTTGTTTTATTCTGTGAACTGAAAATGTCTTGGAAAGTTCAGAATGTAGAATTCTAAAAGCACAAAGAGATAGGTATCTCAAACTCTTTCAGACAGCAGTGGATATTTTGTTCTCTCCTGTGCTTTCCAGTGGGCACTGGCTGAAGAGAGGTGTGGAGCCTCACTCTTCTGGGTACTATTCAGAGGTGATGGATTTCCTTAGCTAGTTGAAGCCTCTAACTTTGCAGATTTCTCATGCTTTGGGCATGTGGGTGAAGGATAATGTCTTCTTTTTAAAACCTGATATGAAGGGACCTTAATAGCTGCTCTTGGACTATAGATGCTGCTGTTGGCTCTAGGTGACCCTTGTCAAACCAAAGAGCTACTCACCATCCTCTCTAGCAATGCTTCTGTCCCTCAGTGTTAGCTATGTGACTGAGCATAGGCTAGCAGGAAATTTCCTATTGCAGAGGCATTGTTTTTGTTAGTTTCAATAAACTTGAGTTGCCCTGACTAAAGGTAGAATCACAGAATAGCTTATCAAGTAGGTATGGAAAATTTAAAACATACCAGGTTTTATACTTTACCATCTAATACATATTTTTCTCTGCCCTGTTCCTTTTCTCCTTTCCAGTCCTCTAGTAACTTCTGTTTTAAATGAAGACATATACATTCTTTTGCCATACCATACAAAAATGCCATTCTGAAAAGAAAAACTTATTTAAGTTTTGTTCTCCCACTTTTCATCTCACCAAGTGCCCTCAGCTCTTCTTCAATCCCACTGAAATGCCAAGTAAGTATCTCCATAGAGTGTTTTAAAAGGTACACTGGAGTCAGCAGTACAAAGGACAAAACTACTGATTTACACAACAGTGTGAACAGATGTTAAGAACATCATTCATGGCTAGCATCAACAACAACAACAACAAAATGCTATCGAGGATGGGGGGGTACTGTTAACCCTGTTACATTGCTCATGGGACTGTAAATTAGTACAGCCATTATTGAAATCAGTATGGGAGTTCCCCCCAAAATTAAAAATAGAACTGCCATATGATCCAGCTATACCACTCTTGGGCATATACCCAAAGGAACTAAAGTCATCATACCACAGAGACACCTGCACTTGCATGTCCACTGTAGCACTGTTCACAACAGCCAAGCTATGGAATCAGTCCAGATGCCCATCAATAGATGAATGGATTTTAAAAATATGGTGTATATACACAATGGAATATTATTCAGCCATAAAGAAGAATGAACTTATGTCATTTGCAGGAAAATGGATGGAACTAAAGATCATCATTTTAAGTGAAATAAGCCAGACTCAGAAAGACAAATACTGCATATTCTCACTCATATGTGGAAGCTAGATTTATCTTAAAATGAAATATATACATGGTTGGAAAGTACAAGGGGATGTATCTAGAGTCCAGAGGGGATTAGTAGAAGGGAAGTCAGAGCAACAGGGGAAGGGGGAAGTGAAGGAGGGAACAAGTTCATGTATAACTATGAAAATTGCATAATGAAATTCATCATACTTTATGCTAATTAAATAGTAAAAAGCATTATGCAGTGTGAAAAAAATCAGTCTCAAAAATATCACACAGTGTGATTATATTTATGTGACATTCTCAAAGTGACAAAAGTATAAAGGTAGAAAACATCTGGTTGCCAGGGGTCATAGGGAGGTGGGTGTGACAACAAAGGGGTAGCACAAGGTAGGTCTTTCTGGTGACGGAAGTTCTGTAAATTGATTGGTGGTAGTTGCATAAACCTGTGCATGTAATAAACGACACAGAATCTATCCACACACATTGTACCTATGTCAATTTTCTGGTTTTGATATTTTCTGCAAGTATGTCAGATAGAGCCCCTGGAGGAAACTGGGGGCTAAGGGTGAGGCTCAGTGGTAGATCACTTGCCTAGCATACACAGGTCCTGTGTTCCATCCCCAGCACACACACACACACACACACACACACACACACACTCTGGAGTGGAGGAAAAGTGGGTGGAAGGTATAAGGTGCCTCTTTGTGCTAACTTTGCAGCTTCCTATGCATCTATAATTATTTCAAAATACAAAGTTTCAATATAAATAAGTCAACCAACAGTATAGACTCCTCTGTACAGAAAGAATAATTAAATCAGCAAAGCAACACATACCAAAAAGGTGTCAAACATTTTTTTAAAGTGTGCTGTTACTAAAGAATTGCTTCAAAAGCCAAGAAGGACTAAATGTGTTCTCAGTGCTATAAATGTGTTCTCAGTACTATAATAAAACACCTCCATCTGCCTGGTGCACTCAACTATTTGGATGTTTTTCCAGCAACCACAAAGCAAGGTTGGAAACACCAACTCTTCAAGTTAGATCGCTTTAACAATAAAGGTCAGTTTAGTCACACAGTTTTTAAGAACCTTCTGCATCCATGTAACACATTCCTAGGTGGAAAAAACAAGACCATTTAGCAGGCAGGAGATGTTTGTTAAATCCAAAAGAGCCTCCATAGCCTCTGTTCTCAATGAATCGCACCCTCTCCCAACCTTTTTCAGCTCTTCTCTGTTTGTTTTTCATTTCCCCTTCCAGGTTCATCTCCCTCACTCACTAACTTGGTCCCTCTCCCCAAGTTACCCAGTCATAGCAAAAGCAGCAAGTAAACCTGTGTAAGTGCTTCAGTGTCTGGACACGACGACCTCCCACGGTCCTTCCTTCCACCTTCCAGCTCTCCTGAGGCATGCAGGGCGCACACCAGACCACAGCGCAGGGCGTGTGTCACCCGCGATCCCTGCCGCTGGGCAGCCAGCACCAAGTAGCAACACGGCAAACAAAACCACTGCCCTACCAGCTGTCTGCCAAAGTTGCTTCTAGGTGAATTATGTCTCTTGCTTTTCTTCTTTGACATTTTTTCGGGAGTATACACAGTGTTATAAAATTTTGCCAAAACAAAGAGCAAAGTCCTTGTCCTGAGAAGCATGTAGTGTAAAAGGTAAGAATGACGCAAGCAAAAATTACAAGACAAACACAAGGTGGGTAGAAAGAGTTTCACATGAAAGTAGAATCGATAGGACTTTGAATGGAACAGAAAACTGACAGGTCAAGTCAGGACCACACATCCCTATAGCCAATTACAGAAATAAAGATCTGCAATAAGATCTATGGTAGCAATAATATCGTGTTGAGTGTTTATTAGGTGCCATGCAATATCATCACAAGAATTCTTTCTATAAGGCAGGTATAATTATGATATGTAATTAGAAAACTAGAGTTTCTTTTGATGATTAATTTAACAAACAACTCTAGTGCTTAAGAAGTGCCATGTATTATTACCAATGCTTTGTAAATATTAACTCATTCACTTGCCATAAAGTCCCTGTGAGGTAAGAATTATTATTTCTTCCACTTTGCAGATGAAGAATGAAGTCATCAGGTTAACTAATTTGCTCAAAATCACTCAGGTAAAAGTGGGAGAACCAAAATTTGAACTCAGAGAGTCCAAATGGCAGAGCCAAAATGTGAACCCAGATAGCTCACTTCTATGATGGCACTGGAGCTCATATCCCCTACACCAAGACTCTCAAGATTGTCTCCTGAGCAAGGAATGAGAGAGAGGGTGACCTCAGAGTCAACAGCCCAACTTTAATAGTTCGGGAAATAATTATAATAATACCAATAATACCAAAGAATGGTAATAATACAAATGGGCTAGACAATTCATGTAATATTACTGACAATGTAAAAAGATAGGTCACTACAGAAAAAGTTTTGGCCTTAAACATAATTGGGATCCAAGTATATATAGAAAAATATTGCCACAAAAAGACATGCAAGTGGAAGAGAGGCCTTTGGTGGTAGGAGCGAGGGCACAGAGGGAGGAAGTGCCCAAGATGGTACGGGGGAACTTATCTGTGCAATGTACAATGAAATGAATATATGGAAATGTCACAATGAAATGCATGTCAGAATGAGTCACATTAAGTTGTACATTAAAATTTTCCAATAAAAAATAAATAATATAAAGTATTGTAAAAAAAAATAGATTGCCTCCTAAGTCATGTGCAATAATGTACAGTAAATAAGTAATTTAATTTAAAAAGTACTTATACTGTCAACAATGTACAAGACTTTAATAGTTAAATGTGTTTATTTGAAGAATAAATACTGGCAAAAAAAAAAGAACAAACAAATATTCCTTCCTTCATTCACTCAACAAACATGTACCAGTGTCTTTGTGTCAGACACTGGGTAAAGCATCACGGTGATAACAGTGAATAAAAGAGACAAAAATGAGAGAAAATAGGAGAACTAGAGATACTATTCATTTTAATGATAGATACACACTAGATTGATCAGGAGCAAGAGGAGGAAATAGCCAACTGAAAATAAGGGAACATTTATTCACATCATGCAGGAAATAACATCATTCTCTGGGCTGGGCTGTCCTGCACGAGTATTCTTTAGTCTTTTTCAAATTTCCTCCATTATTTCCTTCACTTTAGTTTTGATACAGGAAAACATTCTATCCAAAACTTTTAATATCAACATTTGTTAACATTTGTGCATTTCAAATAATGCTTTGGGTTGTAGAAGTAATAACATTAATAATAATGGGTATTATATATTGAATGCTTACTATGTATTGGGAATTAGTATAAGTATTTTACATATAATAACTCTTTAATCCTCATAATCCCAAGAGGTAGATGCTTTTACAATACTAGTTTTATAAATGAAGAAACTTGCCCAAAGAATTAATGCTAAACAGTGGATGATTTAATTAACTGAAACTATGTTTTGAATTACTCATAGATTTCATTTATTCTCTGAATTCCCTTCCTAAAAACATTCTGACCAAGGGTATTTTACAAGGGATACAGTAAAAAAGGCAAGCAAATCTCCGAGCCTAGAATGAAAAATTGGTGTAGAAGATCCCTCAGGAAAAGCAGAGACATTGGGAATTAAGTTTGTAAAGTATATTATGAAATGCCATATGAATGAAATATAAAGTGTGACAGGGTCTCACCACGAAGTCCAGGCTGGCCTGGAACTCACTTGGTAGCCTAGGTTGGCCTCTCACTCACATTTCTCCTGCCTCAGTCTCTGGAGTGCTGGGATTACAGAGGTGCCCCATCACACAAAGCTAAAAAGCCAGAATCTTAACTGCCATGAACATCTACTGTGGAGATAGGAGGGTGACATTCATTACTATCCCTCAATTCTCCTTTTATCTTTCTTTTTTAAAATACATGTTTAAATCTCTACTTTTCTATAACACAGTAAAATGAAACATAAAGCCTCTAAAAACTAAAATCAGAAGAGAAAGCACTCCCCAAGTTTTCCTTGGGGAGGGGGGGAACAGAAAATAACATTTGTTTGGAAGTCTTTTCCTATGACTATGTAGATTATATCTATGCTAATATAGAATATACTCCCAAGAACCAAAAAGAAAAAGAAAAAATTTGGTTTTCCTATACAGGAGACAACAAAGTCTCATATTTATGTTTGAGCACTGGTTTTAAAACCTTAACACTATAGAGTCTAAAAGCCTACATGCTATTATGGAGCTATAATAAAATGTTGAAATAATAAAATATATTACTAATTTCTGTATTTGGCCATTTTGTTCTGTTAGCATAGGTCACTTCCAAAAATTCAAGGGAGGAGCAGGGCTAAGGCACACCTACAGAGAATGTGTGAGGCCCCCTGACCATATCTCCCTCTTCTGTCTCTTCCACAGCATTCTCTACTTAAATTCCTGACGTGGCTGCCACCTTCTTTCAGTTCAGACTGAGCTCTTCATCCAGAGTCCTCTCCTCACTTCCTCTAATTCCTTACCTAGATGACTTTTGCTTCTGCTTCAAAACCTAGCTCAAGCACCACCTACTCTTGAAAAATTCCCTGACTCCTTTCCAAAGGCAGATTCTGTGGTGGAGTGCTCAAATCCAACTTCCCCTGGTCTTTATTATACTGTAAAAGCAAACTTTTACTTATGTATCTTTTTCTCTATGAGACTAATCCGTTATCCAACAAATATTTATTGAACGCATAGTATTTGCCCAGAACTGTACAAGATTTTAGGGAGACAGGAACTAAAGAAACTCCTTAATACTGGTCCTGGAAGATAATGACAGTCAATGATTGTGGAATGAACTAATGGCATTAGATGATTGCATAAATGCTGGGAGGAAGACCAGAGCAGTTACATGAAAATGATTCTGTCTTCTCATTTCTCCTGTCATTCTCATCCTGTTGTGTTGCATAGAACATTCTAACTTTCTTTCCTTTTTCTGTTCTCTTCTCTCTTGGTCTTAATTTTACTGCTACTTTTATTGGGACGAGCAGGAGTTTTGGTTTAGACAGACTTGGTTGTAATGCCCCTGGTTCTAACATCACTTACTGTGTGATTCTTGATTCTTAACCACTCTGAGCTTCAATTGCCTTCTCTGTAAAATGGAGGTAACAAATACCTATAGCATGGAGTACTATGTGAAGATGAAATGAGACTGATGTATGTAAAAGGTCTACTGGCACAATGCCTGGCTCTTAGAGGCTCCTCACCTCTTCTAGCTCTTTCCCTTTCCATCCTGTGTCTGTCCCACAAGACATATGGAATCACATTTTTAAAAACCATATTATTATTTTGATGTATATCAAGAACATGTAGTTAGCCATTAAACTTTTGTGATTTTTTTATAGAAATCATTGCTTTGCATATGTAAAAATATATAAAAAGTTTGCGTTTTCAACTCAGGATAGGCAAAAAAGAAGGAGAAGGAGGAGGAGAGAAGAAAAAGAATTGATACACAGATGCCTGAAAATCACTGAGGAGCAAAGACAATGGCATAAAAAGAAAAAACCAACACATAAGTCCACAGCTGCTATATTTATTATGCTTATCCTCAGCATTTTGTAAACTGCTGTGTGAACACAGGTATACTGTGCATTTCTCAAACATCACTTATTTTAGAAATCCAGTCCTGAGGCTGCAAAGATTAAGATCCTTTAGCTGCATGATCACGCCTTAGGCTGTCTTAAGATAGGATCGGTTTGTAATACACGGAGAAGTGAGTTTTGTGTCCCTTGTTGTTGTTGTTGTTAGGTACCGTGGAATAGGTGTCCAACTCATAGCAACCCTACGTACAACAGTGAAACACTATTGTCAGTGCTTCTCTGCTATACATAGGGTTTTCAATGGCAGATTGACTTTTGGGAATGGATTGCTGGGTCCTTCTCCCTTTGTGTCCCTAGAAGTTACCTAATTCTGCCCTTGATAAAGTACAAAGTAAAAGAGAATTGTTCATTTACATTTATGAAAAATAATGCCCAATTTCCAGAAATATTCTGTTTCTTACATTGTCTACCTGCATTTCCTGATCTGTAAAATGAGCAAAGAGAACCTATCTCATAAGGCTATTGTGAGGGTCAACTATTAATATAAAGGAAACAGTAATAATAAGGAATTTAATTGCCATATATGTGTGAGACGTTATCATCATTAATCTAGGACAGGCGAGCCTGTAGCTCACCTCCTATCCCAGCAGTCTTGAAAAAAATTATTTCTCACCTTACACAAGCCTTCCAGCTTCCATCTTGATGACAAGATTAGTCCAATAAAAGCTTCCTATCTCTGAACACGGTATGGTATTAAATAATTTGGGAAGATCAGATATTCTCTTCAGTGTCTCTATCCATACAGACTTCTATCACAAATGGGTTTTCTGTAGATTCACTTGTCAGAATTTGAGAGGCTATATCACACGCATAAACACAAACACAGGTACACTTGTGTTGCACAGAGTGTCTACCAATTTTGCTGATTTTTTAGAGAGTTGGTTATTGTGGAAACAAGTGGGCTGACTGCCCCCCCCCCCCTTAAAAAGTTAAGGTCTACAAAGTCCAATTGAAGCAAACTCTTAACTGCAGCCCTAGGTACTAGGCCCTGGCAATGGTGAATAAGTGTAGGATGTTCTCTTCACAATTACAGCCTAAGGAAATCTAGTCACAATGATTATGCTTCAGCTGCCCAGATGAAAATAAGGATCGCTATAGGAAATCAGCAAATCCAGGAGGCAGGCGGTCACGTTGAAGGCCCCACCTCTCTCCCTTTGGACCTCAGGGCCAGAGGCTGCAGTGTTCCCAAGTGGGTAGTGAAGCTGCAGGTCAGGCTTGGGGAATGGGGCTCCGATGAGCAGTGTCTGCCCAAAAGGCCGGGCCAGGTTCTGCTTCCTTCTCCAGGGCCTTTACTACCCTCTCCATAACCTCCCCCACCCCCACCCCGCCATGACACAGAGAGGTAGATGCACCTTTAGCTCTGAAAAAGAGACATCAAGCTCCAACCTGTCCTGCTCCATCGGAAGCCGTAACCCAGCCCAGGTACATAAAGGCTCTCCACAGGGCTTCGGCTCGGGATCTTCCAGTCCTAGCCTAGGCTCCAAATCCGTGTGCACTCGCGACCGCTTCTCCTTTGCCTGGCTTTCCCAGCTTCATTCACCCCTCTTCCTCCAACAGAGTCTACAGCCGAGGCGGGTCCCAGTGCGCATGGAAGGGGCCCCCTCGCCACCTTCCCCAGTTGAATGACACGAGGAGGTGGGGCTTTAGTGGGTTCCCTCCACAGCCCCCATCCCACGCCGGCGGGGCGCAGCGCCCACTCTGCCACCTCCAGGCGCCCACGCCTCTCTGCGCGCCGCCCAGCGCACGGTCACTTCCCACGCTCGCCGGCCTCCTCTCCTTGACCTGGAGGTTCCCCGCGCTCGCCTGCCAGGGGTTTCCCGTCCAGGCTCCCATCTCCAACTCCTCTTCTTTCCTTCACTCTCTCCTCCTTTCTCCACGTTACCCCCAGCCCTGACCCCCTGGGTCCTGGCCCCCCCTCCCTCAGCAGATAGCCTCTGTCTCCTCAGTCCCACTTGCCTTTCCTATTTCTCCACCGCCCCTTGCTTTCCCTCCAGCGTGCAGCAGGCTCCCCAAACCTACGGTGCTGCTCGCTGGCTCTGTCTTCAATCCCGCCCACCGCCCCAAAACGAGGAGGCCCCACGACCCCGCACTGCACTCTTCCTCCTCCCTGAAACAGACTTCTTGAGAGTTCCTCCCGCCGGAGCCCCCCGCCCAGGGATTCACGCTGGCCTTGGGGCGGCCCAGCTGTCAGAGAAGATGGTCTATTTTAAACCCTACACCCAGTGTCCCCGCCCTGAGGACACGGGCTCGGGTCCAGCGACTCGGGTAACACCTTGCAGGCACCATCCAGAGCGGACGCGGAGGCTGCAACCCTGGCGGGATCGGACCCCTGAGCAAGGCAGGCGGCGCGGCCACCGCAGTGGAACGCGGTCCCAACTCACCAAACTCGAAATCCCAGCGCCAAGGGAATCCCGGGGCCGGGGGCGGGAGCGGGGATGCCTAGTCCCCAGAGCCCCGGGAAGCAGGCTACCTTGGTACAAGCACCTCCCCGGGAAAAGGGAGTCCCATAGGAATCTTTTCAGTCTCTTCCCTCCGCGTGCCCTTGTTTACTTTATTTCTAGTCAATCCAGTCGATAGCCTGAAGTAATCCACCCAAAGTGTGATCATTTAGATATTAAGAATAATAATGAAGGACTATCAGAAATTTATGGAGAGCCACATCGCCTAACCTAAGCCCCAGATGTCTAAGAAACCAGGCTGCACACGTGTGCGCGTCCCCGTGCACACCCATAAATCCATCCAGGCTAGGATCCAGCCACACTGACAACTATCTAAGTATAACAAAAAACAGACTAAATTTCACTCACCTCACTTCTTTTTGTACCTTCTTTGAGTTGGAATCCAGAAGAAGTATCAGGAAAGGGTGAATTGAGGGACCCTTCCTTCTTTTCTTTTCGCCTTTCCAAAGAGTGGAAATTTCCATCATGTGATAGGGGGCAGCATCCCCAGTGTTGCGTTTCCTGCGGACCCTCCCTTCCAGCCCAGCCGCCAATCATCAGGCGGCAACCTGAGATGTAAACAAAAGCATCCTCCCAGGTGGGGCTGAGCTGTCCAGCTGTCCCCCAAGAGGAAAGCCCGGGAGCTGAGTCCCTGATCACTTTCCTGGGACCCCAGTAATGGAGATCTTGGTGTGCGTTTATCTTTTGACAGTTAGGTTTCTTCATTAGTTAAGGTTGCATTTTTGGGGTCCGTCTTCTGTTCAGGAATACATGTTGATCTTCATTTGGAAGTCGTGAAGTGTGTTCAGGATTGGTGACTCACTGAATGTCTCCAGATTTGGGAATGGCAAACCTGGGCTTTATATAAAGAAAAAAGTTGAAGGAGGGATACAAATAAAAAATAACTGTTACCCAGTAAAAGTTTCCCTATACAAGAACAAAACAAGGGATAACTTGTGCTTACCCATGGGTCTTTGGTGGTAATTTTTTTCTGTGATTCTAATTTAAGCATAATCCCCAGCATATATGCAAAAGAAACTAGGCTATAATAAATAACAGGATAACTTCAATTCTTCTCATTTATAATTCTACTTACCATGTTAAGGAAAATTGTTTAGATAAGACCAATTTCTGAAGTTAAGCAAGATTCTTGTTTCAAAGAAGTCCCATATAACTAATGCATTCCTGTTGTTGTTGTTAGGTGCCGTCCAGTCAGTATCTGACTCATAGCGACCCTCATAGGGTTTTCAATGGCTGACTGTTTTGGGATTGCCTTGGGAGTGGATTGCCAGGCCCTTCTCCCATTTTTGCGGTACTGGGAATTGAACTCAGGACCTTAAAGACTGCAGCGCAGCGCTCTACCCACTGAGCTAAATCCCAGCCCCAAAATCCCCTGCTTATTTAGTACTCAGTTGTCATTCTTTAGGGGGAAGAGAATTTACCTATAGAAACTTGACCCCAGAGGATTTGGCAGTCACCAGGGAATACAAACTCCTTTCTAAACGCTCATCCACCCAATTTAACCTTATTCAAAGTTTCATTTTGTTCACACCATGAAACTTAATCCTTTTCATTTTATAGTTCTTAATAACTGTAACACCAGAAGCACCTTAGAACTTAAAAAAAGAATAATAACAACATAAACTACCTGGACAATGTGTAATAATCAGGAACATTAAAAGCACTCCAGTAACATACACATATCACACATCAGATTATTCTAAAACCATCTACCAATGCAAATTCAATAATAATGTGATACAATACATACTTTCACCATTTTGAAACCTAGAAGGAAAAAAATACGTAGGAAGTATTTAAGTTTCTTTAAAAAGCCATTCCTTCCCTTCTGTGCAGCTTCCCTCTAGGAGCCCTTATACTTTTCCCTTCCCCCACACACACATGGTTTCTATCAGGTGTGTTACAGATGGCAGCCCTGGCTTGAAGCTTCCCACCAACTTTTGCTGCATTTCTCAAAGGAAATGTTTAATTTTATGAAAGCTGATTAACACCCCTGACCAAATATGATATACCTTTTCAGTTTGTCATAACAAGAAATATACATTTTGTGGATTCAGAATATATAAGAATGATTTTAAATTCCCTTTAAGCTTGTTGAAAGCTATTCTCTTTAAACTGTTATACTTCTCCATTGATTCTTATTTAATAAATATAAGTATCTTTTATGAAGCTACTAAAATGTCAATATTGGAAGGATTAGGAGAGATTGGTGAGAGATAAAAGCAGGTGTGTATTTCTCCTTGCCTAACCTGAGAGAGGCCTGCAGCCATAGCCCTGTGGCATCCCATCCT